>BMAV01011445.1:101454-113725 GCA_019973955.1 Trichonephila inaurata madagascariensis | reverse complement strand
GTTTGATCATTTTATTCATTATTCCCTTCTTATCAGGAGCTTTTTAATTTTAATTTTATTTAGCTAAAGCTAAATTTCTGATGGTTTTTGGAGAGAAGAGATTTATTGAAGTTATTTTTAAAAAATAGAGCTATATATCAATAGTTGTGAATGATTATGGGATTTTCTGCTCTAAATGATGATTCTTAATGATGTTTAGTTAGAAGTGAATAAAGCTATTGCTTTGATTTTTGTGTTATTTGGTGTAAGGCTATCTTGACCTTTAAGGGTGGAGATTTAAGAACTTTTTCTCGAGGGCCTGGGCCAAATTCAGAGGAGAATAATTGTTGGCATTTAGCTCTCCCATCTTTTTGATTGAAAGTGGGTATTGTTTTTTAAATGATTTTAAATACTTAAATTATACTTATCGAGAAGATGTCAAGTGTGTTTCCAGATATTGTCCCAATTTATTTCTTAGAAGGAATTTCTCAGCTTCTCATTGACATAAGAGGTTTGATTTCGTTTGAGTGGTTTGGAGACTACTTGGTGTAGACATATTAGTTTTTTATACGATATTGATGACTTGCTTGTCAATATTCCTACCATCTGATGCTATTAGGAGTGTAAAGTGAGAGTATTTTCTATATACATTTGTGTATTTTTTACCAGTTAACGGAGACATATCGCTATTCGTTATATTAGCCATGTTTCAGATCTCCTCTGACTCTAACCACATTCTTACACTCTGGAAATTATAATAGGAGATTTGAAATCAGCACATGGCTAATTATTAATGTGAGGGAATATTCAAATTTTTAACACCTGTTTGATTCCCACTTAATTAGTTTTAATAGCATTTAACACAGACAGAAAGAGAGCAAGATTTCCCTTTTTCCTTCAAAAGTCTTCTTATAACTCCTTCATAATGGTATTTCTAAGCAATTAAGTCAGAAATGAAAACGCTTTTCTACACTTAACAAATTATATTCAGGCAATGATGATAAGAACAGAACAACGAAAGAGACACAAATATAAATTAACATACATTAGGTTGGTTTCATAGCACAAATGTAACAAATAGCATCTAGCTGCAGTTGGATACTTCGTTGTAAATACTTCCACTATCGCCTTTGTAGGTTTTCTCATTATGTAAAAGAATGTGCAGCATGATTTCTTCTTTCGCATCAAAAACTATTTTTATCATATATTTCTATTTGAATTAATCTGATATCAACACATTATATAAATAGAAGCTCTTTTCAGCTCTTATTCTCTCTGTATGAGCCAACTTCAGGAAATGAATGAAGGCCTACAGAAAGAAACGAAATTGATAGAGAATATTATAAAAGCATACAAAATGAAACTAAAAAAATAAAAGCGAACATCATACAGCTATCTTATCCAGCGTTTAAATACATTAAAAGATTTTAGAGAAAGCTATTTTAAAATAAAACTTTTTATGTGCCCACTATTATTACCTTAAAAATATCGGTACATATTTCGCTTACATAATCGCTGGCAGAGACGTACACAAGGGTAGGGCTTGGGGGTTCAACCTCCTCCCATATATCAAGAGGTTTTTAATTTTTAGCATAAAGGTTATAAGTGTCTGAGTGGTTTTTACCCCCTTCCCATAAAGGATTGAGGGTGTACACCACTGATTTCACTAATATTCTTCCAAACTCAACAATACTCTTCCAGAAATCAGGTGTACGCCATTGGTTTCTGGAAGAATATTGTTGAGTAGATCGGGGTTCGTGGATTAAATGCTATCAGTCCCAAAGAGCAAAATAATTCTTTAAGATCAATTAAATTTATTGTAGAAAAAACAATCTTTAAAATCTAGGACACAGCAGTAAAATTTGCTCAATAAGTTCCAGAAAGTTCTCAACCTTCCCACACTCAGACACATTTACCGTCTAAAACTGCAAGTACCTAACGTTAAAGTTTACCTGACATACACACACAAGCAACCACTCGCAAGTGAACCTTTCAATAGCTGAAGTAATACTGATTCAGCTACAGCGATTTATATCGCTATTTATAGTCTGCACGGCTACCTTCCAGGGTTTTCTCGAAACATCCACTTACGTCATAAATTATGATGCTATAGATTTCTCCAATATTTTCCAGAAGCATCCATATGGTAGCCAAGTTGCCAAAAATGATGCCAACTTGGCTGTGTCGCCAATATTTCGCCAAATTTCTATTGAAACGCCATTATAATGTAAGGGACAGCGTTGCTTGCAAGTATTGCAATTTTTATCATAAAACAAATGCAACAGAAAGTAATATTAACGTATAAAGCATCAAAAAATAAATGTTTTACACAAAATTCGTAACAATATATTAGATACAAACGTTTACTTATCCAACGAGTAAAACGTAAGAAGCATTTGAAGTGTAGAATTTTTCCCCCGGTTTTAATCATTCTTCATAAAATGAACACCCGGATCATAGACACTTATCAAAAAGGAACTGAAAAATATGATTATATTTTTAATGAATGAACGTCTTGTGAAACGTTGTTAGATTTAGGGAATTAATCACGACAGAGCAAGAATACAAATTTTGAAGCAGGAATCTGCATTTTTGAAAAGAAAATAACACTATAAATGTCTAGATATATATGTCTGGGGCAATTCTTGTAATATATTGACTCCATATAAATTTCTCACAGTATAATATCAAAATATAGGTGCTTGGACACGTTTAGATGGATATTAATTCAGCAATTCAATACTTTCCCTTTGCTGTAAATCCCAGACGGCGCCATGTTTCGTTCAACAAAGATTATTGTTAGACTTACTTTAGCAATTTTAACAAATAACATTGCAGTTTTGGCTGATTATAAATCTTATTTATAGCATTATTTATATATACATAATACTATGCATTCATACTGAGGCATTCTATCACTAAAGGTTGCACTAATTATACTATCATAATAAGCATTGCTCTTCTAGCTTTTAGTAATATCCTAAGATTTGTGATACCACCCCCCTTTGGTGACCGTATCTTTGATTGTCAGCGTGAGCTAGAGGTGTAGGATTTGCAAAAGGAATAGACATTTTTAATTCTTAATATGTCTTTATTAAGAATAGAACTTAAATGTCTAACAATTTAGATAAATTTAAATAAGTGAGAATTTATAATGAACAAACACACAATGATAGTTAAACCGAATCGCGTAATTTAGACCACTTTCTCTAAATAATTATTTAATCCGCCTACTCTCACTTCTAATAATATTACAATCTTAATATCAAATAATCAGTCCTACCTTAATCCAAACTTAGATTTAATCTTTATGTGAAAACGTCTGGGCGCGCGGGCAATGGTATGCACCTTGTATTACTGGTTTACTTTCCAGGTAACTTCACGTTTGGCTGTCAATTCACACTATTCTCTATCACACATACCATTCCCCAAAATTGCCATCCCACTTACTGAAACTTCTGTTATTTTAAAAGCTATCTTATTTGCATTTCTTGTTCACATTTCGCTTCTTGGGTTTTGGTTGGAAAAGAGTTGCCATTATTCTTGGCCACCAAAGAACCCAGAGGTTATGTTAAAGAAAAGACGCGTGAGCCCGTCACAGATTTGTTATGAAAAAAAAAAAAAAAAGGAATTAAAATAAAATAGAGAACTAAAAATTAACAAATAAATTAAAGGATTTCTGCCCTCTTTCTTGAGTTTTTTTTTAATACATTATCTACAAATTAATTGGGCAATTTAGTAAACTAAGGACTTCCAAAATGTTAAATGGCATTAACCCGTTTAAAGTCAGACCAGTAGCAGGGGCGTAGCTACCACCGTACCAATGATACGGGGCCCCAAGCTACAGGGGGCCGAACATGTGTAACTACAGTATTACTAACAGGGCTTTCTTTACTAAAAAAATGCCCCAAAGGAATTTTGGTACGGGGTCCACTCAGAACTAGCTACTAAGTTTATTCAGATATGACTTTAAGTGTTATAACTGACGCTATCTTTTAGCAAGAGGTAATCATTCTTTGTTCAACATTACGATAATGTTGATACTAAAAAAGCGAAATGCTGTCTTTGGCTTCATAAAAATCATTCTGCTGCGCAAGTGCGACGAAATTTTGTTCGACAATACAAGAAAAAAGTCCGTAAAGAGATACTATTGTGGCATGGTGTTTACCTGAACATTCTACAGATTTTACTCATGCCACTCATCAAAGAAAAATGCCAGGAGGTGACATTTTTTCAAAAGGATGACGTGACTTATCACTACCATAACGACGTTACATCTTATCTCTATGTTGAGGTACCAATTTGGATTCGTCATGGAGGTATTATTCAATGGCCGCCACTGGATTTCTGTGTATCAGGTTTTGTAAGGGATCAAGTGCACCCTCCGTCATTTCCTGCATCCATTCCTGAACTAAAATCAAGGATCTTCACTGTATTTAATATGATCTACAGAAACAGGCTGATAAATCTGTGGCAAGAACTTATTTATACCGAAGGGACATTTGCAGAGTAACGAAAGGATGCTACATCAAACAATTGTGATAATGGTAAACTTGGACTATTTCTCTGTCTTACAATAATAGGAACTTTGTTATTCCACCTGTAAATTACATGAAATAAATCATTCTTTTTTGCCCAACTAATTTATAGACACCCTGTATAATAAAGGAAAAAAGAAAAAAACCAATCTATATTCAAATTTAGATTAACAAAAGAATTATTACAAACCTCTTTTCAATACCTATTTCGTAGATTATGTTTTTCAGATAATGAAAATCGTTTTAATAATTAAACAAGTAATATAAAAAATTCTTTTAAGTCAATTTCTACTTAGGTCAACAAAGAAATTTTTTTATTTTAGTTATTTTTTATTAAATAGTTACAATTAATATATATATATGTATATACATATGACAATAAATATGTATATACAATCACAATACTAAATGACAAAATAGAAAGCGATTTTCCTTGCAATTTTCCCTTTCTATATATGGTGATGGACTATTTTTTGTTTGTTTGTTATAGTTGTTACTATTTATTCATTACTTACATTTCATTATTCTAGTAAAATGGTAGAGTAAAAAGATATCACATTCTCAGAAATCAGGATATCCCAGGTGGAATTCGAACCCATGACCTTTGGATTAGAAGTCCAACGCGCTATTCATTGCACTACAGGGACACAACGAACGATTTTTCTTTCTATATATGTTGTTGGACTATTATTTTTGTTTGTTACTATTTCTTCATTAATTAAATTAAATTAATAATTTAATATTTGAAAAAAACTGTATTAACATCAAGTGTCATCCACTACAAGTTTAAAAAAATGTATTTGAATGGATGGAAAATTTGAACAAGTTATATATACATATATGTATCTATATATGTAGTCAAAATTCTCTACTAAAGAGAGACGAATAATCAACAATCATCAAAACTGAAAAAAAACCGAAATTGTAAGATAAACCAGACATAAGATTTTAGAAAGGATATATTAGAAATTATAAAAATAATAGAATTTAAAATATAAAAATATGAATGCTACTGTATTATAAACATTGCTTATACTTAGAACAGCTTTTAAATATAAAATAATTTATATAATAGTGGGGTTAAGCATGTGTTTTGGCCAGCCAACCTTCCCCCTTTCTTTAATAATACTGAGCAAAAACCTATTGAAAATAATGGATAGAATATCAAAATCTATTACAAGAAAGAAGAAACTTACCTAAAATGGCATTCAAAAATGCAGCGCCCGTGCTAAATCTGAGTACAATAAACAAGTTTTATTGCCAGATTCTGGACCCAAATGCAAATTCAAAGCGTGGGAATGGCTGAATAGTAACACTTAGCAAAAGTATGAAAAGAATATATATATAATAGTATATATATTCTTATTTCTATATATACTATTATATATATATTCTATTCTTTTCATACTTTTCCAATCCGCATGGGATCTTATCTTATAGTAGAAGGTTGTTATTCGGTATCCAAGGTCTTTATTTTTACATGTAAGTTTTTATCCTTTTTTTTTCTATAGAAAGTTTTTTTTATTCCTCCTTTCCTTGAGAGATACATTATGGTTCTCTTTTCAGAACTTCATTTTACTATATTGTCAGATTTATCATCCAAGTGTTAGAAATAGGCTTAACTTTTCAACATGGCTCTAATTTTTTTTTCTATTATGTCGAAAATTTCTACTGTACGGGGAAGGTGGATCCGTAAGGTATTGCTTAACCCTAAATTGATGGTCTAATTCAGAGACAGCTTTAGAGATCCTAATAGGTCTCCAGTTTAGTCAAAAGACTTTGTTTGTATCTACTTCTGTTGTGTCTCGTGAACTCCAATTTCTTTCTTCTTTGGCATTGTAGGTTTTATAACTTTTCACTTTTATTTTATTACTCTCTCTCTCTATATATAATATCAAAAACAAGAAATAATAGATAATGAACAAAAAAATAACGTAATAAAAATATTAAAGTAAAACATGAAGATCGAATTTATAGAAAAATACAAAAAAGGAACTACAAAAAAGAACCTAGTGAGTCAGAAAGCAATTTCGGACTTTGGACCGAATAAGTGGGGTTAAACTAGTTTGAAGGCGCCAACCTTCCCCCTTTGAAACTCGGTAGGAAATAGATATAAGGAAAGAGTAAACTAACAGTAGGAATTGAAAAAGCTCTCACATAACTTATAAAAGAGACATTGCGACAAAATATACTTTTATATTTTAAATGCTGCTTTTCATTAAATTCGAAAAATTATCTCTGATTAAATTCGTTCGATAGAAAATATCGTATACATCCATACCATCCAAACATACAATACATATGCGCAAGCACACCCACACACACATACAAAGTATTATAAATTATATATTTTAAACCTATTACACAAAAAAAAAATATTAATAAATATTCCAGCATATTTTATAAACTATTTGTGTGTGTGTGTGTGACAAAACAAATACAGCTATTGAAATTGATATATGACAATCCAAATATACAATGCAGCTTTAAAATTAATTCATGTACATATAACATAATTCATGAACACTTATCATACTTCAATAGAAGCTTTATAAAAGAATGAATCTTAACATTTAAATATCCTTGGGATGTAGTACACTAGATAGTTGTTAAAAGATTTTCAACCATTTTCCTACTAAAATATAAAATTTATTACCTAAAATGGAGGTAATAGATGTTAGGACATGAGCTAAATTATTAATATCATCAAGAACTATGTTAAATACGTGTATTAAAATGAATAATTTAGTTTCTACGCCATAAATTTATATTTAAAGACCTAAAATGGTTGTAGTTTGATGTTAATGCATCCACTGAAGCATATAACCTTATTTTTAGTACGTTTTTTGAATTTATTAATTGCACCACTAGTCACTGAAATCATGTAACAATGTTGTGTAAGATTAGGAAGCAGCTATTTGAATGATAAAGAATACATTACTGAAACTTATAAACGAAAACAATGCTGCCACCATTCAGAAACTATTTAAGGTATCAGACTACGTTCGGAACCGTGATTTAAAAGTTCATAAATGGATAATTTTCACGATATTTAGTGTCACTTAGATTAGAATACATGTATAAAATTGTTTTAAGGACATTTTGACAAAAAAAAAAATTACTTAAATGCAATATTTCGGCAAAAAATTAACTTAGAATAACCTTTTTTCAAAATGTTCTTTTGTCAAAAATGCTTCTATTATAATAATATTTTGCCTGTCTATAGCTTAGACATCTGTACAGAGGCTCAACTATGATTTTTGAAAAATTCACATTATTTTCAGAGTTACAACCCATTGAAATAATTATCGGCGTTTTTTTCTTAAAATTTCTCCCCTCTGTTGTCGCAAAACATGAATAAACCCACTTCTAAGTTATATATTTAAAAAATTCTAGTTGAGCCTCTGTACAGAGATCTGAGCTATAGACAGGCAAAATATTATTATAATAGAAGCATTTTTCACAAAAGAAGAATATTTGGAAAGTGGGTCATTCTATGTTCATTTTTTGTCAAAATAGTGTACTTAAATAATTTTTTTATTGTAGTACTATTCTTAAAACAGATTTATATACATTTTCTAATCTAAGTGACACTAAATATCATAAATATTATCCATTTATACGTTTTTGCAAAATCACGGTTCCGAACGTAGTCGGATACCTTAAGTGAAGGAAATATTGCAGAGACAATATTTTAATGAAGAAATGTATACTTCCAAAAAGGACTAGATTAAATTTCATATACAATAAAATATGTTTAAAGCGAAAACGCTTACGATGACATACCAGTTAACACGAAATAATACAGCGGTCCCGACAAAATACTATGTATTTTCATGTTTCCCCTTTTTAACACGTTCTAGGAATGAACAAAATACCGAAAACAGCAGTCGCGCAGGCTAAATTTAGGAAGGGTGTGAAATGAAAGAGAGGTGGTTTCACATGTTTCGTAGAAAGGAGGTTAACTTGGCTTTGAAATACCCTTGGAATTACCAGTAACACAAGCTAATTTTGTCTAACTGAACTACTTTCACTTTCCATCCCTACACAAACGCGACACAAAAACATCTCATCTCTCATCAGTTGGCTTTGAAATTTGGTGACGAGTACATTGCAGTGTGAGTAAAAATCAGTGAGTTTAGTTCGCATTATTGTTTCTATTTTAGGAGAATTTCTTTTGTGCGAGCACAATGGCAAAGAGCTCAGATAAAAGCAAACTGTAATTTCGCTTAAAATGAAGATGGAGATTCTTAAGGCTGTTAATCAAAAACAGAAGACGAAAACAAAAATCAATAAAAACTTTGGAATTGCTAACTCCACTTTATAAAAAATATATTTTTTAAAAAGATAGCAAATTACGTAAATGTTTCAACAGTTTTTATTAAATACATGTAAGTACACGTATCTGTGTAAATAAAATGTACTCTAATAAATTTAATTTTTCGGACATAAATTTTATTTTGTTATATCCTTTTGTACGAAATTCTTTTAACACTAAAAAATATTTCAGTCTCCTCAGTTTCGTGTTAAACGATTTTCACTGCATTTAAGACTCTACACAGCAATCCTACAAATTTCATAATTACCGTTTTTTTTTGTTGTTGTTGTTGCATTTTTTGGGGGCTTGTATCATTAAAAAGCTTGCTACCAATTTTCAGATCTGTTAACAAATTAGTGTTTAAGATATTTGAAGTTTTCTTAGCTATGGTTTTGATTTCGATTTCATTTTAAAACATTTTTCCACTCTTAAATTCAATTAATTAAAAATATTTTTGAGCACAATCATTTCTTTTAGTGTGAAATGTTTATTAATTCTAATTTTCATTACTAAAATCATTTCTGCTTGATTATGTTTTTTTTGAATTCTCATAATTAATTAATTAAAATTGATTTCAAGGCCTATTTTTCGTAATTTCTATAACTTAGAAGCTTTATCATTAATTTTTTCCTGTTGTGAAAATGTCATGGCCAAAACAGTCTCAGGTTGCTGAGAGAAACAATATTTCGAAGAGATGGAATACTACTGAAAATGATGTATATAAAAATCAGTCCTCAGCTTATATTGCAACTAGACTTCCGAATACAAGTATTCTGAATTCAAGTATTGCAGATAAAACTGAATATTTCCTTGATGTACTAAACTTCATTATAGTAAACATATTGTAGTACTATATTTTAGTATTTTAAAGTCATACACAACAAGAGCTAAAACTTTCTAAACTGTCCGCGATTTAAAACTGAAAAAAATTTAATTTTATGAACAAACCTGGATATTTTTAGCATAATTTAGTATAATTGGTTAGGGGTTCTATCCTCAGAATGGGCAAGGTTGACTCAGCCTTTCATCCCTTCAGTGGGTCGTTAAATGTGTCCAAGCTTTCTTGGAGACAAAAACACTGGGGGTTTCGCTTCAGACTGACCACCTGATCGAGACATCTGCTCATGCACCTCAGCACCCAATGAACACATATACTGGGATGGGCGCAGTAGGCCTTGGCCCTCATGGGCTGTTGCGCTACTGAGTTTGAGTTTAAGTTAGTATCATTATTATTTTGTACATAAATGCTTTGTGTTTCAAAACTTTTGTGAAAATATTAGGTTAAGATGAAGCTGAATAAATTGTCGTCGTAACAAATGCTATGAATATTATGCAAAAATAAACTTTGAATTAAAAATATTATTTTCAGTCATAATTAATTAAAATAGTGTTTTAATGTAGAACACACACACATACATTAAAAAATAATATATTAAAAAATTAGAGTTTTTGATGCATTATAAGTTTTTGCTTTATGCCTTTACAAACTTTAAATGCGTTTTTCTCAGACTTACAGTTTTGAAGGTGTAAGTGTTTTCCGTTCCTTTTTTTCCGTTCATCATAGAGCCACGAAAAGTTTTGTATATAATCCCAAACGTATGTTCTATAAAAGTTAGTATGGATTTAGGGTTGAGATCTCTAGTAACGTTTTTAAAAAATGCTAAGTTAATATTTTAAAAAATATCGTGCTTTTTCAAGGTTTTTCTAGAAAAATAATTATTAAAAATCAACAAGGGTATAGATTTTCAAATCCATTCTAAATTTTGTTTGCAATAATCTAAGAAACATAAATCACTTAAAAAGACTGACATTTTTTTTTAAAAAGTGAGCATTTTCTAAAAGTTTGGAAAAACTTCTAAAGTTCTTAATTTTTTAAAATTGTAAAACAATGGTAACAATTGTAAAACAAACTGACTTTTTACTTTCAGAATCAACTTAATAATATAATCTGACAGTAAATATAAAATATTACTGTCCCCCAAAATTTTTTTATGAAAAAGGGTACCATGTAGCCTTAAATTTTATACTCTTACAAATATGAATTATTACTTTTTGCACATGTTGCTAGTTGAGAAACTAAATAAAAAAGAAATAATAAAAGCTTAAGTTATGGTTCATCTAATGAGTGCGCTTCGTTTAAAATCCTACAAAATACCACAAAATTTTATTCGTTTTGTGAAAAAATATTTTAAACAGTCTAAGCTGCTGAATATGTTCTTTAAGATAGAATCAAATTCGAATTTATATCTTTTGTATTTTTGTTTTTATCTTTATTTCCAAGTTTTCATGTAGTAAAATACTTAGTTCTATTTAGTTAAATTTCTTTTTGTTTTATTTTTAACCAATTTTTAATCAACTATTTAAAGTATACAGATATTGTTTAAGTTGAAAATTATCTTCCATATTATTGTCGTCTGCTTTAGTTCAATATATACTGTATATAATTCATGTAATTCTAATTCATCTGATTACTTAATTTATTTGCTGATATATAACTGTCTGTTGTTAAAGTTATGTTGCTTTAGTTGGTCTCTTCTGTAATTCTAAACATGTTGGTTTAGTTGGAGAAAAGAATTGTAATGCATAATCGACGCTAGTTAAAATTACTATGTAATTAATTTTCGTATATTTTAGAAATAATTTGGAATTTCTAAAAAAATTGGACATTTTTTTTTTTATCATTTGATGATTATAAGAACAAAAGGCGTCTGTGGAATAAACCTTAGCTAATATTACTCATCAGCATGTTTTTAAGGAGGAATCGAATTTGTATTTCTGTCTTTTGTATATTGTCATTAATTCCTTGAAATGTAAGTAAGCAAAATTTAAATTATTAAGCAACTCACCTAAAAATTTGTACACATTTTCTTAAAGTTCCATTTTTTTTATCATCAAATGATTTTCTTAGCCCTCAGATTTATCTCAATTAAGCTTTCAAATAAAAAATTTCTATCGTGTATAATAAAATGTAGATACAAACATTTTTAAAAACTGAAGTTAAATTTATTTTACTTATTTATTTTTGGTATTAATAAAAAACATAAAATACGCATATTTCCTTTCAGACGAAATTATTCATCCCTTGTACAGTTTCAACTGACTTTCTGACATAGCTCTATAGCTACAGAAGAGGTTTGAATAAAAAAATTAATTACCGTATACATATTTCTAAAATTACACAAAAAATAGTATTATATTGAATACAAGTTTTTTGATCTGAAGATAATGTTCTAGATATTTATATTAGCTGAATATACAGAATAAAGTTAAATAATATTATTTTAATTTCTTTATTTAAACAAATAAAGGTATTTTATTGTACAAACACATTTACGTCATCAGTTTATAAACATTATATATTGTAAGTCTACCATAATATTTAGAATAAAACTAATTGAACTTTAAAAAATCTAGATAATTATTTTTCTTTAATATT
>BMAV01011445.1:73125-85331 GCA_019973955.1 Trichonephila inaurata madagascariensis | reverse complement strand
CGATGCGCAGTAAAATTTTAGATAGGTATAACACTCTTTAAATTCTAATTGAATAAACTTAAAAACTGTAGCAACAATATTTTAATTTTAAATAAGTATCTGAATCTCTCAGGTAAAAAATTTTGACTAAAGTCTTCATGATTTAGTAAAACATTTTCTTCTTTTTTTTTAAAAAAAAAAATTCTTCAGAAAAGCGTTGAGAAACATAAAAACATTTTCTTATCAAAATTAATACTCGAGTGAAAGCAAATATCTTTTTTCAAGAACACGATAAAAACTGATAAGTTATCAGAAACTCAAAATGTGAAGCTAATGCCGTCCATAAAATATTTAATAGGAAAGAATGATTTCTCTTTTCATGAACTTTGCCATGGTTTGCTACATCAAATGTAATTTGAAGTTCATCATTCGAGCTTCTACTTTTCTTTAGTGACAGAAAAATGAAGATAAGAAAACATCTTTGCTGTTTAATTCTTGTTTGAACCGATGTCTGTAATTTTTTTTTTCTGTGTCAAAAGAGAACATTTTTGGAATTACAACATAATAAATAGAAGGAAAGAAGTAATCAGCATTAAGCTTTAATAATATGTTCAATTTTTTCTGCCTTATTTAAATGATTAAAATCTTATGTATTTTTTATAAACTTTCTCTCTAATGAAACAATAAATATTTTAAGATAAAATGGAAATTACAGAATATTTCTACATTGTTGTAGGTACTTTGTTTTGAAAAATATATTTACATTCTCATTTTAATCTCCCTTTCAATTATATTTAATCTGTTAATGGAAGAGAGTTTTTTTTTTTTTTTTTTCATTTTGATAATTTTTAGATGGATTTTTTTAACTTTAATCTAGGAATTTTGCATTTGTTTTAAGTATTGTGAGTTGCATGTAAGTTATTTGTAAGAATAATTAAATGGGAGTTTTGCAGTTGTAGATATTACTTCATTTAATAAAAGGTTATAACGTAAATGTATGCTTTCGGCATTATTAAAAGTATTTTTTACAACGTTGCTTTAGAAATTTTGAAATGATTTGATAAAACATTTTTTCTGTGTATAATTATCGATTATTGCATCTTTCTTTCTGTGTGTTCAATTATTAAAAGATTAATCAAAAACAAAGTAAAGTTAAGTAAGATTTAATTATTACTAATTATTAATCATTATTAATAATAATCAATTTAAACAATTAAATAATTATTAGTATCAGTTAGTATAATTAGTGCTTCTTTAAATCCTAAATTTTAAGATATCATTATTTGCATTAACAATTACTCTAAGATCTAACAGTGCCTAAAATATAATCATAAGAAAATTACATAATAATTTTGATAAGAAATGAAAATGTATCAAGAACCTAATGAGAAAGAATAAACTGTCACATATATTATTTTTAAGCATACTGTTTTCTTACTGATTGGCTCACACTGAAAAATATCATTAACAGGAACGCTAAAAAGACGATTCCTAGAGATAACTTCAGGAAGACCAAAAACCTTTTTATTCATAAATCTGAACCACTGCAGAATTTGTTGGAGGTGAAAAAACATCTACTAGGGGCATTTGGTGTACCTGTTGAACCTTTAACTAGAACCCAGTTACAGAAATTAATTGCTGTTACTAAGCGTACTTATTCCCATATTAAACGAGACAATTGGAATATATTGTGTTCCACTCTTAATCCTAGAGTTCCAAATACTAAATTGTGGAATCTAGTGAAAAGCATTCTGCCCTGTGTGGGGTTACGCAGCTAATACAAATATTAAAATACTAGAAGTCTCTCAAAATTCTTATTTCAGAAATATTACAAGAGCTGGTAGATATACCAGAAACTCTTACATTTATAAAGCCCTTGACATTAAGCCTTTTGAAAACTTCATCCAAACTCTCGCAATTAAATTTTGTAATAACCTCCCCAATACTCTAATAATTTACATTTACTTGATATTTAAAATTATAACTTTAACGAGATTCCACTAAGAGACCGAGGACAATACTCCTAGACTCGTACAAGCCCCCTTAATATTAATCCTTTGCATTCACCGGTGGTGAATGCAAACTAAATATTCTAAGGTTTTTCCCCTTCTTAATTTTTAATACTTAAACTCTTTGTATCACTTAATTTCTTATCACTGCACCCACCAGGCAAGCCCTTTCTTTTCTACCTTCATCCTAATTATCCCAACCTCAGGACAGCCATTAGAGAGCTTTCTCACTTATTGTAACCAACCAATGCAGTTGCCTCTAATCTAACAAATAGTACTTCCCTCCAAAATCCTCAAGATCTCTCCCGCTGAAGCCATCAAGAACACCTTTCAGACTTTGACGTCATCCACCTGCCTGATCCTAACACATTCAACAAGATCTTCCTCTCTACAAACTCGATAAACTTTGTTTTCCCATTCAGGACTCCCACTTGTTAGCGCAAAAATACAATTTCAGATAGGGGATGGAGGATCTTTTATAGATCCATATCCCTGTGACGTGAAGAAACGTGAAAAGCATTAGCACGGAGCAGCCTCAAGTTGAAAAGTGCAACACGATTCAGGACGTTAATGGTGTTATTCCCCAAACTGATAAAGAGGCGGCCAACATACTTTGTGAGCACTACCAGAAAATCAATAACTTAGACTTCTCTAAGGTTCTCTAAGGCTCTGTCAGGAGAAGAGCTAGTAACATACGTGAGCAACTTGCACCGGAAGTTGCTCTTTCACTGTCTTGTCTGCCTAAGGGTGTAGGAGGAATGAAAGTAAAACCAGAGACTTCCATAATCACAATTATTTATTTAGTCAGACAACTTAACCCACAACAATTTATTCTCTAAGTGAATGTCAGGACGCCTGCCTCGTGACTGGAAACGTACAATTGTCGTTCCTATTAGAAAACCACAGAAAGACGCTTGCTTTCCAAAGTTATAGGCCCATAGCTCTTACCTCCATATCTTGTAAGATAATGGGAAAAAATGTCTTTAAAGAGACTTTCATTTTATCTAAATTCCCGTGACCTTCTCCCTAGGGAGCAGTATGGTTTTAAATCAGGACGTAGCACTACTGATCAGGTGCTGTATATTTGTCAGAAGATTCGCGACGCTCACAATTTGAAACCTATTCATCAAACTGTTGCAGCTTTTCTCAAACTTTCTAAAGCGTTCGACACAGTCTGGAGACAGAAACTTATTACTAAGCTCTTTGATTCTTTTGGGATCGATGATAGGGCCTTGCCTTGGCTTTATGATTTCTTGCGCGACAGGACAATTAGGGTAAAATTTAATAGTTCCATGTCAAAAGGATTCAAGTTGAGTCAGGGACTACCTCAGGGATCTGTTCCGATCACCACTCTCTTCACTCTGTTCATGTGTGGTATTGAAGAAATCTCCAGAAGATGCGAGATCGGCTTGTTTGCCGACTATATCGTCATCTGTAAATCTGGTGCAGGTATTTCTATTCTAGAGAACAGTGTTAACCACACTCTTGTTGACGTATGGAACTTTGCAGAAAGCCACAAATTGTGTTTTAATGCTCTGAAGTCTTCAACCAGTTTCTTTACCACTCATAGAAAACTATATAAATACCAGCCTAAGATCTTCTTGAGTGGATCGCTTCTATCAGTGGATAAGCACTTAAATATATGGGGTTTGTACTGGACCCAGAAATTTCCAGCTCAAGACACATTGATCATCTCGTGCACAAGGGCAGAAAACGACGGAATATTTTGAAATACATTTCTGGCCGTTATTGGGGTGCAGACTCTTTCACTATTAGAAATACCTACTTGGCTCTTATTAGACCTATTTTGGAGTATGGTTACCTTATTTAATGTTGTGCTTGTATCGAGTGCTTCAGCTGAGCGCTGCACGTATTTTAACAGGCCTTAGTAACAGTTGTCATTTTAGAGGCTTCTTAGCAACCGCTCAACTTTCTAAGAAATTAAATACTTGTGAAATATTATAACAAACTCCTTAGGTATAATCCTCGTAATCGAACGTCAAAATTCCTAAAGAATTAGAGTAACAATCAAAGACTGAAGAGGAATAGCCCTTATAGTCAGGTGATTAGTGACAATATGATTTTCCCCTCTGTTGAACGGTATCACTTGAGCTCTTATACTGACCCATCCGAGGGCCTCCCAGGGGTGTATTTCCACCCGAACCTCTCAGCGAATGGGGTCAGTCTATAGTGAACACTGCTTAGTTCGAACAATTGGTGCAAAAGTTTTCGTAAATGGTGGCATAAAATATCACATTTCCATGAAATTTCCGGCCCAAACGTCTCTGGTGAAGCTCAGATAACCTTAAAAAAATTTCGTTGAAAAGTGTTGGAACACCCACAGTACAGTCCGGATTTGTCTCCCTGAAACCTTCCACGCTTTTTTCTGTTTAAGAACGTCTTACGTTTCCATTCGGACGATGAGGTGAAGGAAATTATGCAGGGCTTCCTCGAGAATCAACCACACTCTTTCTATATTGAAGACATAGACCTTATAATATCCTAGCCTTGTCAATTGATGAAACTTGATTGATGTGTTTTAATGGTTTATTTACTCACAAAGACATAGGATGATCACATACACCTAAACTCTACATTCTTTACACGTTTCAGGCAAATACTGAATCTTCTGGGCTTTTGAGGGAAGAAAAAAAAAATGTCTGGCCCAGGATGGAATCCAACACATCTGCCTTTGGCAGATGCAAAGACTTTCTCTCAAAACTCCTTGGTGGAGCCCACAGATCTCTCTTCTAGAGACAATCACTGTCTTTTCTCTTCATAAAGCTAACTGGTGGATCTTACCGTATTCTCTCGTTACGAGACAATCACCGGAATCCAAATCTCCACACTAAGCTCGCTGACGGAGCTAAAACGACCTCTCTCGCCGAGAAGTAATCACCGAATGGTCCTGGCGTGGAACTCGCGCAGGCGCAGTATTTTGGATCAATCCGCGTTGTCCCCTAGAGTTTCAGAACGGGTCTAGAGTTCGTTACGAGAGCCCAAGGCGATTTATTTTAAATTTCAAGAAAGGTATTCTTTTTATTCAACTTGTCCGCTTTCCCTTAGTACAACCCTTATATTATATTGTTGGCTTCAAATAAAGACTTAGTTTTTTTTTTTTTTTTTTTACCTTTTTGGATCAATGGATTTGTAAAAGCATGTAGTTCATTGAAAAATCACTCTACTTCTAATTTTGTATCATATGAGTCTGACTTCAGGCAAACGCTTCATGTAAAACCGTTACATGAATTAAGTTGAACTTCCAATTATTTAAAGAATATTTAGATCAAAATTTCAAACTGAGAGACCACGTGTAAATCATTGTTATTTCTACACTTTTTATGTAAGCTGTTAATGATTGCATTGAAGAAAATTCTAAAATTCACACGGTAACATCCGGTGAATAACGCTCACCCCTTTTTTTACGAAGTAACCTGAAATGTTCGTGTGCAATGTTCTTATGTTTTGAAGTCATTTATTCGAGGTATTATCTCAAGATTTTGAAAAAATGGTATATTTCTAGAACTTTTACCCTTTGATTTGATTAGGTATGTCATTTCTTTTAAATAAACAGTATTATGATCTATGCAGAAGTCTAATTTATGTCATATGCTTATCTATTTTTATCTTTTAGTTTTTGAAGCTATCATTTTTATATGCCGTATTTACTCGAATCTAAGCCGCACTGTTTTTCCATTGTTAAAGCTACTGAAAATAGGCTGCAGCTTAGAATTGAAGGCTTAACATTTGCTGACTGGGGGAAATTGAATTTCCACCCCTTTCAAAAGGAAAAATGTAAAATTAATCCATTCTGGCCAATTGCATCGATGACTTATTCCCTTCCACAGTTTATCTCCAGTAATCAGTGTGTCCTAAACATCGTTGTCTTACTCGCATTTAAGAAATTTTTTTGAATACGTTTTCTTTTAATCACCTAAACATCAAAGATATCAGTAATAGCCTCAAGACGAGTTCAATATGACGCAAGTCTGAAAATAGAGACAATTTTATGTGCAGAAAAAAACGGAAACAGAGTAGCGGACACTAAAAATTTGACACAGATGAAACAAATATACGCCGACGGCGTCAACAAAATCATATAATTTTTGCGTGTTAATGTTCAACAGTGTTTAATAATTCTGATTTTCTTTATAATGCAATCTTTAAAAAAATATTGCATAGTAAATACATTGGATGGCACGGAAAACGACACCACATGGGAAAGTAGCGACGACGGAACCCACTCCGAAGTCAGCTGGGACAATGGAGTGACAAATTATTTTCGAAACATGATGCTGGCGGTTAGAGTAATTATAGGTCCATGCATTTATTTGAAAGTTTTTAATACTGGTAAAATAAATAAATTATTAAATTCCTATTATTTGCTGTTAAAAAATCTTTTAAACATTTCTGAAGTATCGGATAGTGATGAAACTCTTACACAATTCTTTTTTTTTCTCAAAAACATTTAGAGAATTTGGAGCACCGGCTTAAAATCGATGGCAACATTTTTTAACAAAAACATTTTGAGAATATATATATATTATACCCTCCGAGAGAATATAACGCGCCCCCGGAAGTTTCAAACTTATTTATTGTGTTTAAGTTGCACGTTTTCGCTGGATTTTACGGTATTTAATTCTTCTTATATTTCAATATAAAACAAAAATTTGCTTAAAAATTGTCATGCGTATTGCTGCCATGTTTTCAAAATTAAATTAAATATTCCATTTATGTTATTAAGTTAAACTGTCTCAGACTTACAAAATATGAAAAAGAAAATTTTAGTAAGAAACATTTGCAAATTTTTATTTATGATGTGTACCTTGGAGGAAAAAATTGTTATAAGTTGTCATTGCTTTCTCAAGTTCTGCTCACTTATTGAATTCCTAGTTCTATCAAGTTCCTTTTGACTCATAATGTGTACTTGTTGTATGTAAAGAAACTCATGCAAAAAAAAATTTATTTATAACAGTGAAATCACTGACAATAATGTGAAACATAATCGTGGCCTAAAAAGTAATGCAATAGCCATAAGAGTTACATAATTTTGCTTAACATACGAATGATTTTTCGAGTTTACTCCTTTAAAAGTAGGATTTAACTTGCATTTTAGTTGTTAATAGGAATAATTGCAAGGCATTTTTCAATTACTTTTGTAATTGTGTTATGTTGTATCCACAAAGTAAAAGAAATACTTAATTTTATCAATCCAAATCTCAATGATAGAAGAAATTTAAAGTTACTTTTTGGATTTGAAGCCCAGTGGCTGAGTGGTGGTGTATCGCACTTCCACCCCACAGGCCCGAGATTCAAATCCCGGGCTGGACAAGGCCGACTCAGCCTTGCATCCCTCCAGTGGATTGATAAATGTGTATAGAGCTTGCTTGGGAACTGAACACTAACAGGATTTCGTGTGAGACTGACCACTTGACCGAAACATCTGCACATGCACCCCAGCGTCTAAGGTCACGTAAGCTTAAGTAGGCGCAATAGATCTTGGCCC
The DNA here is from genome assembly GCA_019973955.1 of Trichonephila inaurata madagascariensis. Lineage (NCBI taxonomy): Eukaryota > Metazoa > Arthropoda > Arachnida > Araneae > Nephilidae > Trichonephila > Trichonephila inaurata. The sequence continues at coordinate 77,837 of BMAV01011445.1, read as the reverse complement.
TCATAGGCTGTTGCTCCACTAAGTTCAGTTCACTTTTTGGATTAAGTGTAAGCGAGTGAATAAAAAAAACGTCGCACTACTTTGCTACACGAGAGCTTTGGGTGACGGACCTCGTAATTTTGAATTATGGTTAAGTGACGAGGACGACACCTTAGCTGCCATCCCCTCTCTGAACTTCCACTCCACACTAACGGGAGGACGCTAGTATATGACTGCGGAAGCCAAATGGTTACAGTGTGCTTGCAATATTTCTATCAAATCGTGGATTCGAGCCCAGCATCACAAAGACCTGCCATATAGAGGGGCTAATACATGTTTGAGATTTTAAGTCCTTCTGTTGGGGAGGCGAGAAAATTTGGAGAGTTGGGTGCGCATTCAAATGTCCTCCTCGTCATTTGACCGTGGTACAGAATTACGAGGTCAGTTGCTAACAGCTCTTATATAGCTTCTGAATGTGAAGCTAATAAAAAATTAATCAATTAATCTCTTCGATATAATTTTAAAAGTTCTTTTTAATTTCGTATAAAAAAAATGTCTTCTTTCTAATCAGAATTAAGATAACTTTTAAACAACAAATGCGCAAAAAGTTACAATTCCTTGTTGATGACTACAAATAATAGGAATGCTTCCATCTTTGCTTTTTATGAATTAAAAAGTGAATAATCGTAATTTTTTTTTAAAGTTTTCTAAAGGAACGATAGTGGATATCTTCTGAAATTTCACCATCATGTTTGTATGAAATCAACAAATGTTATTCGAATAGTTATATATTGATAAAAAAAAAATATCCCTAAAAATAATTTTTATTCTTCTTGCAGATATGAACTATACGTTTAAACAAAGAGTAATCCACATGCAAAAGGAAAATTATTCAAACAATAAACTTCATTTTACTTCCACCCAGACACATGTTCAACCTTACTTCCGAAATGTTTAATTTTACTGTCGACAAAACCATTTCCTCTCGCGAATTTAGCCAATTCCTTCCTCCGGGCTGGCATTGCGATGACCAGCGCTTATTGCGTAATCGACAAGCAATTTTCCACTTCACCTGATCAGCTGCCTCTTCTTTTTCTTTCCCCCCCTCCCCCCTTCTTCCTTTCCTTTTTCCTCCTCTCTTTCCCTTCCTTGCACGCCAGAACCAGGAACCACACATGCAATCTCTCTGGCGTACTGCATTCCTAACGGAGTTTTCTTTTATTACGGGATGTGGACCAAAATAAAAGAAATAAAGAAAATGAACGAGGGGTTCTCAGTAATGCTCCCCTACGCATGAAATGACCGTCACTGAGTTCTCTTGGAGATCGTATAACTTTTGGAAGATATCTCAGTAACAGTAGGGACAACATTGTGAAGTTGTGCTTTCCAGCAATATTTCTATCACGGTGACTAAGAATTTTCTTATGGACAATTTTTCCTAAAAAGTCAGCTAAAGTGTTTCCAATTATTTTTATGTACTATATAGATTTTATTCATTTTGTTTCTCTCAGTCTTTCATCACATTTAAACTTTGAAGTTTGGATGTACTGCATTGTCTTTATGACAGTGATTCTTAAACTGTGGGGCACCCCCCCCCCCAAGGGGGCGTGATAAACCTACGTAAATAGGTCATCCTATATGATGCATCCATTCTTTCTAAAAGGAAGAGAATGCTGAAAAAAGGATTTCAAAGAAAAAAAAAACCCAATTACATTTAAAAACAGACTTTAATAGTATATATATATATATACACAGTAATAATTTTATAATACTATAGAATTCAATAGTTTTTTAGATTTTTTTATAAATTAATCGGAGCTATTGTATGTATGTCCATAAAATAGTGCTTCTCAAACTTTCAATACATGTGACCTGATTTTCCATCGTATGATTTTCCTCGCACCCACCTTCCACATTCATTAACAATGTATTGCATGTAATAATAATGTACTTTAAGGTATCCGACTATGTTCAGAACCGTGATTTTGCAAAAGCATATAAATGGATAATATTTATGATATTTAGTGTCACTTAGATTATAAAATGTATATAAAATTGTTTCAAGAATAGTATTAAAATAAAAAATCATTCAAGAACAATATTTTGACAAAAAATGAATATAGAATGACCCATTTTCAAAATATTCTCCGTTTGTGAGAAATGCTTCTATTATAATAATATTTTGCCTGTATATATCTCAGACCTCTGTACAGAGGCTCATCTAGAATGTTTGAAATATATAACTTAGAAATGGGTTTATCCATGTTTTACGACAACAGACGGGAGAAATTTTATGAAAAAAAAATGCCGATAATTATTTCAAATGGTTGTAACTCTGAAAATAATGTGAATTTTTCAAAATTCATGGTTGTGCCTCTGTACAGAGGTCTGAGCTATATACAGGCAAAATATTATTTTAATAGAAGCATTTTTCACAAAAGGAGAACATTTTAAAAAAAGGTTATTCTAAGTTAATTTTTTGCCGAAATATTGTATTTAAATAATTTTTTTTGTCAAAAAGTGTCCTTAAAACAATTTTATACATGTATTCTAATCTAAGTGATACTAAATATCATGAAATTTATCCATTTATGCGCCTTTTTAAAATCATGGTTCCGAACGTAGTCGCGCGGATACCTTAATGCAAAAGCTACAATATACGACCTTAGTTATAAACCATACAAATAATCAAGATAAGTATTAGATTTTGTATGTGTTACTTTCAAGTAATAATTTTAACTAAGTTACTGTTAAATAACAGGATAATTAAAATGATACTTTTCCTTTCAAATTTTTAGATTGCAACAGATTGCAAAATAATTTCTAATTAAATTAAATATTTATTTTAAATGCAATTTAGTAATAAATCCCCTTTTTAATTTTGGGCAGAGGTTACAGTTACGGTTTTTTGTGGGATATGGAACAACAAAGGCTATTATCCTTAGGCAGACGTGGATGTTGAATTTTCTGCTCTGAAAACAAAACCACACATTTCGTATATTATTAACATTTCCAACATCCTACCTTTGTGAAACCAGATTTTCTGCATTGGCTGCTTTGAAGACAGAATATAGATCTCAGCTAAAAATAAATAAGGAACTTGGAGTGTAAGTTTCAAACATTAAACCTTCATTTCAAAAAATTTGCTCTGCAAAACAACCCATGGGAGATATCAGTAATTATTAAACTTATTCTTAATTTAGTATAGATAAATTAATTATTAAATACTTGTGCAGTACTGATGGTCTTTAAAAGTATATTATATCGATGTAAATGAGAATTTCATTTTTTGTTATGGGGTCTCAGGGGTGTTAATTTTGTGTCGAGGATTGAAAATATAAACAATCTTCAAATGGATATAATTCTTCGAAATTTAATCTTTTACACATTATTTATAAGAGAATAAGGTTTCAAAAACGTACAAAATGTTCAAAATATAGTCATAATTTTAAAAATTAAAAGCATATGGATATAAGAAACATTTCTGTAAGAAATATTAGTGATTTTTACGTTGCGCATGCTATTTTCTAAAATAGTAGCCTTTGATTTGTATAAAGCTTTATAGAATTTTATAAAATGTACGATACTCTTTAAACTCTACCTAATTTTAGTATTATATATCTTTTGTATCTCAAAATATTTGTAAAATATTGAAGATTTTTAAAATAATTATAAAAATGTAATATTTTTTTATTTTTAAAAAATATAATTTTTTATTCTATTTATATAAAAAAAAAATAGCTACAGTGTAATAAGGATACATTTAACTTTATAAATCTCAACTTATTGCTATTAATTAGATCTACTATTTTAGAAAATATCATGCACAACGTAAAATTTAATTAATATTTCTTACAGAAATGTTTCTTATTTTCATATAATTTTTAAAATAATGATTATATTTTAAACTTTTTACACTTTTTCGAAGCCTCGTTCCTTTATTAATAACCCGTAAGAGATTCGAATAATTTAATTTTAATTTCAAATAATTATATCAATATGAAAATTGTTTAAATTTTCAGCCATCCAGACAAAGTTAACACTTCTGAAACACACTTATGACACACTTATGACAGAATAAATTTTGTTTTGCTTCCTTCCCGTAAATGAATAATTTTTTAAATAATGTTTTATTTTCGACTTTTTGACATGCTCGCGCCCTTCACATAGGTTTATCACGCCCCCTTGGGGGGGGGATGCCCCACAGTTTAAGAATCACTGCCATAAAGACAATGCAGTACATCCAAACTTCCAATGTTTAAATGGGATGAAAAAAGACTGAGATAAACAAAATGAATAAAATTTATATAGTGCATAAAAATAATTGGAAACACTTTAGCTGACTTTTTAGGAAAAATTGTCCATAAGAAAATTCTTAGTCGCCGTGATAGAAATATTGCTGGAAAGCACAACTTCACAATGTTGTCCCTACTGTTACTGAGATATCTTCCAAAAGTTATACGATCTCCAAAAGAACTCAGTGACGGCCATTTCATGCGTAGGGGAGCATTACTGAGAACCCCTCGTTCATTTTCTTTATTTCTTTTATTTTGGTCCACATCCCGTAATAAAAGAAAACTCCGTTAGGAATGCAGTACGCCGGAGAGATTGCATGTGTGGTTCCTGGTTCTGGCGTGCAAGGAAGGGAAAGAGAGGAGGAAAAAAGAAAAGAAGAAAGAGGGAGGAGGGGAAAGAAAAAGAAGAGGCAGCTGATCAGGTGAAGTGGAAAATTG
>BMAV01011445.1:23313-68240 GCA_019973955.1 Trichonephila inaurata madagascariensis | reverse complement strand
CTCGGAACACTTTTCGCTACTCATAACTAGTTTGGCGATCGATTCTGGTTGCCAAAAAATTGGCTTTACCAAGGGACCACCAAAACTACACTTTCATCCCGCTTTCTGAAGCATCTTGAGGGCTATGGATGACAGCTTTTATAATTTTGAATCTCGATTAAGTGATAAGGACGGCACCTGAGCTGGCACCTCATTCTCCAAGCTTCCGCACCAATTTGAGGAATTTGAACTTCAGCAGATTTAAGAAGCATCAGGAATTCCATACATCGGATCTCCATTGACACCAGGGCTTGAACTCACGACTTGATAAAGTCGGTCATGATTACTCGGCATTTACCTTAAATTTGTATTTGTGATAGATGTACTTAAATAAAAGATAATGCTCTCATCATAAAATTAAAATAGTCATTTCTTTTACATTTTTCTTTTCATTTTGTTAGATTAAATGATAATCAGATTTTCATGCTCATGAAACAGTTGCAATCCTATTAGTAAAATGTATTGAAATAAAATTAAATACATTTATTCCCTGGGAGGAAAAAAAAATGAAGTATTTTTGAGTGAAAATTCTAGAAATTTTTCGTAGTTCAGGATTATTTCCGTTGGTATGGTGTGGAAGTTTAGAAAGTGGAGTCTTACCTTAGGAGGTGTCCTTGTCAATTGACTGATGTCCAAACGTCGCACTTTGAAGCTACACTGGGGCTATTTGCAATTTTGAGTTGCAGTCAAATGACGAGGATGACACCTGAGCAGGCACCCTTATTTTCAAACTTTCACACCCTGCTTTGTGAGGATTTTGAAACATGACAGATTTATCGCGCACCAGCCCCTCTACATAGGAAGTCTTCAGTGGCATCAGGACTCGAATCCATAAGGCCGGTCATGAGTTCACGACCATCACCGCTACCACAGCCACGACCTAGATTTAAAATTATGAGGATAATATCTAATACACTAAGCGCATAAAATGTTGAAAGAATGTTCAACACTTCTCCTTACAAATAAAATACAAGAGTGCAAAAACAAAATACAAGTGTGTAAAACACTCGAATTACTCTCTGTAAATTTCTCTGTTTTATCCTCATGATATGAAACTTAATTTTACTTCTATCAATATGAATATTCTCTGCGACCAAGTGTTTCTCAAAATTAAAATAATTTTAAATCTGAATTTAGAAATTTTTTTTTATTATTATTTTGGGTTGATTTGAAAAGACTGAAGAGAAAAAATATCTGGGTGGTCAAATGAAAGCATCATACTGAGAAAAATGCTCATAAACATAGAAGTAATAATTTTATTCAACAGAATTCTCATTTTAATCTTCTGCATCAAATTTAACAACCTGCTTTTTCTTTTTTTCTATTTTGTCAAGGCGACCGCAAGAAAAAAAAGCTATTAAACTTGCCGTTGTTTACCAATACCCGAACTGTAACCGCCGCGTTCCGAAACTAGCGTTTTCTCAACACTAGTAAAAAAAAAAATTCGAGATAATATTCGTCTGTTTAGAGAAACCGTAGGTAGCTTGTGTAAATAATCACCAAACCTTAAAATGATTTCCATAAGTAATAAGAATTAAAGTAAGTAGATTTTGACAGTAGTCTTTCTCACAACTCAATATTTTGTAGCGTCATTTTGCTTTTAAAAATGAAACTAATTCATACCGCTGTTTCGAAACGTCTTAAATCAACTTAAAAGTACTTTTTTTCTACTCATATTGTGTACTTACTGCGATATGGATGCTATTTTTTTAGTTGCATTACCCCTTTTTGCATCTTTTATTTGTTTTGATTCAGGCTAATACGTAATGGGGGGTTAATCCGCTGTTTAAGCACTTGTTGAAATAAATAAGTCTTCTGAATGCAAATGCTGTGTGGGTTCTCACGTGATACTAGCAAAGAAATTTTCTCATTAGTCAGTTTAATAAAGGCGTGGTTTTCAAATTAATTTCAAATAATGTTAAATTTTTATTTTTTTAACTGTTTGCCGACACATATTTACAATAGTCTAAAAATTAATAGTACTTAACCATGAGCTGTCATACTAATTGAACTTAATTGACATGCAACATTTTTAATCTTTAAATTATTTTTAAAAATTCAATACATTAGAGAAGTGTATTAAAGGCATAGATTAAAATATCAGTTGCTTTTCAATATATATATATTAAATTATCATTTGCATTTACTCAATATATTAAGCATAATGCAGCACTTGAAAAAAAATGTAGATTTTCCCATGCATTTTTATTTTTTGATTCAGATTTTTTTTTTTTACTATTTTAAAAGAGTATAAATATCTGCAAACTTATTGGAAAGTAAATTTTTATGCACAAGATGTTATTTTATGTAAATTTTTGTGGCTTAGTTTTAAAAGCGAGTTGCAATCTTTTCTTCCTATTACCTAGGAGTGGATGTCTTTAATAATAATTATATTGTGTACTGTTAAAAAGTGAGAGGATTATCAACTGATGCATTTTTAACATATTTAGCTTTTACATTTCTTTAAAGCATTCCATTTTTGAAACTACCCTGTAATATCTATAACAAAACTGTTGATAGATCTAATGATAGATTATATGATCATTTTACCAACTATAACTGTTACATTAGGCACAGAAGTTCTATGACTGTATAAATTCCATATCGTAATGTTCCAATTTTGTAGGTATTGTGTTTAGTACTTGTATATTATTTTAATAATTTTATATTATTGCAAAACAAATTTGTCTTGAGTCTTCAAGATAGTGAAGCAATTAAGATATTTGAATTAAGAAATTTTGTGAATGTTTTGAGCATGGGTTATCTTCGTGTTATTTGCCATAGACTCCTTTTAAATACAAATAATGGAAATTACTGAATGTGTTTGAATATTTTTTAAAAGTTTAATTTGATTATTTTATTTCTGAACTATAAGTTTTCATCGTGTTTCTCATGATGAAAGGGCCATTCATAAAAGTTTTAGAAATATTGCTTGCCTTTCCCTTTTGACTATTTTTCAGAGTCCATCGATCATTAAGGATTTGTACTAAGAGCTGTTTTCAACACACTAAAGGTACAGTTGGGAAAACGTCAGAAAATTACTTTGGAATATGTTAATAAGTATATATGCAATATAATTGTCCCCTTCCTATAACAGGATAGATATACTCTGTGTTAATGGAATCCTTGTTGTATGAATTATTTTGATAATACAAATATTTAACTTAAAGTACATCATAATTGATAGTATGAGTACTTGCACATTAACATCACTGCAGCCAAATTTGCACCTCATGGATCATGTTATTTTTCTGCCAAAATCTGTTTCTTTTTCAAATAAAGCAAATAAGAAACTTTTTGTTACTTGCGTATTAGAAGCAACCTATTGGCGACATTATATAAAACAAAGCGCCTGGTTGCCAATTCAGTGTGCACGACACTTTGGAAATCGGGGCTGCTAACTTGGTGAGTTATTAATAGAGCTAGTGATTGTTGTAATAATACCTAAGTACCCAAATATCATATATTTCAGAAAGTACCAACCAGTGTATGTAAGTACTAACTTTTTTTCATTTTGGTACCATGGTGCAAGTTTTGCTGCAACAACACTATTATGCAAGCACCATAGTATATGTGTATGAGAGATAACAAATATTTACCTCTTGATGAAACCAGGTTTAATTTCGCAAAGATTGTAAAATTTCTTCTCAAATTTAAGTTAAACAAAATAAATCATGAGATATAGAATTTTTCCCAGAGACATTTAATGTGCATCACACACTACTAGAAAAAAACTGAGATAATTTTCTCTAAATATGGTATTTTCCCAAAATTTGAGCAACACAATGATGCTTAGTGTTACTAGCTAAAAGTTCTGTTTATTATAGGAGCTAAAATCTAATGAAATTGCAATATCTGTCTCATTCTTTTACAATATCATTTGAGCATAATCATCATTTTTCTGCCATGTTATGATTCTGTCCCATGTTAATAAGGGAAGGTGTGCTGTACATGTATCAGTTCTCATTTTTCAAGGAATGAAATGCATGAAACATTTAAATAAATTTTATTATGCAAATATATGTGTAAAATGTAGAAATTTTAAGTAGATCTCTTTGAGTTTTGCAATAGGGTGAAATTACATTGTTGATTTGAAATTGCACTTATTTTATTTTTGACTGCTAATGTCTCATTGGAAAAAAATTCAATTTTTTTTATGTATTACATTTGACATAACTTTCTCTTTATTATTACTTGCATTAAGAATTGTAGTTCATTAGAATTTTATTTTAGTTAAAAGAATTTAACACCAACTTTTAGCAAAACATTCAAAAAAAATTTCTTATTTTTATTTCTTTTTTCTCCTAACTCCTTTATTTTTGTAAAGTAATATTTTTCTAAGCTGTAATTTTTTTTTTCATATAGTGTTTCTTAACTTCTACCAAATATCGCTACTTACATATTATCCCAACCTATTGGCAACATTGTATGAAATGAAGCCCCTGGTTGTGCTAATTCAGCGCTTGCAACACATATGAAATCGGAGTTGCCAATTTGGCGAGTTAGTGATAGAGTTGGCGAATGTTGTAGTAAAATACACTAAAGTACCCAATTATCATATGTATTTCAGAAATTTTTAGGGCGCGGTAGCCGAGTGGTATAGGTATCGGATCGTGGCTTGCCTTGTCACGAGTTCGAGCCCAGTACCACTAAAGACCTGCCGTGTAGGGCAGCGATGCACGTTAAATCTGTCGAGAGCTGAAACGTCCTCCTGTTGGTGTGGTGTGGTAGTTAGTAGAGGGGGTGCCAGCTCAGGTGTCCACGTCACTTGACCATGGTTCAAAATTACGTGGTCTGTCGCCAAAAGCCCTTGTGCAGCTGAACAGTGCGACGTTAATATTCAATCAATCAATTCAGAAATTTTTAAGTTTATGTTAATAGAATTGGGAGAATTTTAATCTTTCAAGGAGCAGAGAAAAGGATTGTAGTATAGGTTATACCTGTTTTGCATGCCCTGAGTGACATTGGGTCTAGTGTCCTTACTGTAGAGGATACTATTTAAAATAAAAATTACAAACATTTACCATTGTTGTGTACATTTAATCTATTTGATGTTGGAAAGTATTCATTTGATTTATTAGAAATTTTAGCTTGTAATATGTTTATGTATATTTGTACTAGTGTTCATTTATAAAAAGTAAATCCTTGGAGACAGTCCACCCTACCCTTTGAATCATAACTAGTATCTTGTATATTCTTTTTATTTGCTTCTGTATTAGATTAAAAAATATTTTGTTCATTTTATGTAATTTCTCAGATTAAATTATTTTTTCCAAGGAAAAAAATTACCATTGCTTAAATAAAATGTTTCAAAGAGTTTTTTTTTTTTTTTTTTGTTGCATTATTATGGCTTTTTAGGGCACAAAATGCCTTTTCTTATTTTATGTTCTTTTATAGATTCGGAATGAACTTTGCCAATGTTAATGTAGTCATTGGTTGATGCAATATCTCTTATGAATAATCTTTTTTTAAAAAATATAAGTAAATTTCTGCAATTTCTCTTTTAGGGTTTTTCCTTGCTTTACTATAAATAAAAAAAGAAAAAAATGTCAGGTTCAGTAAGCACTTTAGAAAGGATCAAGCGGGCCAGTGAAGAAAAATCAAACTGTTTACTTTCTTCCAATAGAAGTCCAGAAAACACAGAAAGGTAAGAATGTTAAATATGAGTGTTTTTTCAAATTTGTTTCTTTATTCTGTGCAATGTTATAATATTTCAAGGAAGTAGTACTTAATATTTATATATTTTCCTTTTAGTTGATGTGCAAAATTTTTACTATAATGTATTTAGTTTATTCTTTTAAATATATAAATCATTTTCTATGACTGTTTTCTTTTTAATTTTTTATCCTTAAATTTTTGAGTATTATCAATTTCTATTTACTATTCATTGTAAATATGTTAAATTTAAAATTGTATTAATAAATGGCATTGAAAGTTACAAAAAGAAGCTACCAATTTAATAACTTTGGATAGCAAATACAAATTTAATAAGTTCTATATAGTTTTTACCCTCCTTCCACAACATTGTCATTTGAAAGTTGTAAGTATTTGATTTTTACATGTTATCAAGATTTGCACACTTTGATCAGCAAATAAAATAATGTATATAAATATATATTTCCATTGTTCCACAGTTTTCATAAATTTTTTTATTTATTTTAAAGGTTTTAGATTTATTTTAATGGCAAAACATTTTTTGAAACATTTAAAGCTCTTTAAATTCTTGTTTTTTAGTATTATGGTTCTAATATATGTGTAATTTTATTATTTTTTTTAATGGATTATATTCAAATTCTGCATTAATAGATATAAGAGTTTTAATTTTAAATTTTTAAATTTAATTTTTTAAGGTTATTTTCTGTAAAAATTTTTTCATAATATAGCATGTATTTTAAATTGTTTATAAGTAGCTATTTTAGTTTTGTGGTTGTGTGTGTTGCACATTTTCTTTTTTATATATGACAGATCTCTCTTCCTGATTTATATTTTATTATACTGCTGTTATTCATAATTGAAAAAACAATTCATTTTTTTTTATTTATTCCCATTGTTACTAGCAATTAAGTTTGTAATCTTCATTGCAAGCTGAACTCTTTTAAATATAAAATCAAAGTAATATTACAAGGTTCATTTTTAATTTTCCTAAAGTTATTATAATATGCAAGTTACGTTTATTGATTCATGTAAAGAAGAGAGAGGTATCTTAAATAAGCTTCAAAGAAAATATGTTCTGTAAATGTTATTTTCAGAAATCTGAAAAATGATTTGAATTTACAAGAAATGTTGGCCATATTTCAAGCAAATACATAATGTGGAAACAGTTATTGAATTTATATCTAATTATTTAATATTTAATTGTACTACATCATGAAAAGTATTTTATATGAAATGGTTTGTTTAATCAATTGTATTTCTTTTAGTTCTATTGGGGATAATGAATCCTGGGATTCTGTGTACAAGCCAACCACAGTATCATTTAGATATGAAAGTCAACCTGGTATCAAAAGATATGTCCATTCACTGAAGCATTTACTACCTGTTCGAGTTAGAACAGGGTAAAATTTCCTATTTATCTTATCTTTTTAAGACAAGTATTTTTTTCCAAAGTATTGATTTTTGAAATTTAATTAAATTGGTTTTTTTAAACCTAAAATGTTTGAAGTTTTCTATTTTTTGTTGAAATAGTTCCATAAAAACACCGAGAAATTGAACTTTGAAATAATGAACAAAAGACACCATTTTTTTTACAGGAACAATTCTGAAACATATATGCTCTTGTTTCTAATATTTTTTCTGAAATATTTAGCTCTAGGGTTCAGTATTCTGTTAACTGTGCCTTTCTTTCATTTTCTCTTATTTGTATTTGGATAATTTTTATGCATGCTTTTTTTCTTATGTTACAGCAAGTTTTTATGTATATTTTTGATTTATTCCTTATTTATATATATATGAGCTTTCTTATTACATGTGGTAAGAATGTTTTTGGAAATAGTTCTATTTTAAACTTAAAATAGAGAGAGCTCATGAGAATATAGTGTTGAATGTAAGCAATGATAATACTATAAAAGTTTTAAGTTGTGCTCCTGCAAACAATCAAAGTGATATAAATATTGAGTTAAATATAATTTTTCATTAAAGAATCTTGCAGAGTGTAAATACTGCAATAGCTCTGATTTAGCTTCATTACTGAAGATTCAAGAAATTGAAAGTAGTACAAGAATAGAGAAGAATATTGTTGATTGCTGTGGGAAAATATTTGACGGATTTGTTATTTTAATTTTCAAAAGTTTACAGTACAATAGTTCATTGATCATGCAAATGAAATCAACACTTCAGTAAAAAAATTAACATATACAATCTTCTGTGAATTTTAAAATACAGTTTCAAGAACTGTTTCCTGTAGATAAGCAAGTTTTTGCTTTGAGTGGAGCAGCTTTACTTTTTGTTTGCCATTTCTCTCTGGACTGATTTGCTTAAGGGCTTTAATGATTCTGCCAAATTTCATTAAGGATAAAAATTAACGTACAAAAAAGCATCTCTTGCTTCATAGCAATTTAAATCTAATAAATTGTTGTTATATATATATTATATATATATATATCTTGTAATTTGCATTCAAATTAGAGGCATCTGCCTTAATGCGATTTTGTTAAATTGCTAATTCAAATTAGGAACTGCACATTTCTATAACTTATGCTAATTTCCCATTGACTTTGTTATTTTTTGCTCATCAGTTATCAAGAATAGGATCACAAAATTATCAAATTTTTGCTCCAATTAAATTTGTTCTCAATTGAGGATTTTGAGCCAAATTTCCAACTTTTCCGATGCCATTTTTAAACATGCTAGTTGTTTAGTTGAAACTTGTACCAGGAATTCATTCAGTTTGAAAGTTGAATAGATTTAACATTTTCATTTGTTACAAATTTTATAATTATTTATTGCTCCACTGAAGTAGAAAACTTTGCTTATTCATAATACTAGATTGAAAATAAATATTTGAAGAACAAAGACTCCAAATGATTATATAAATTTAAATAATTCACAATAGTTGCTATTGAGGATGTATGCTCAAATTAATGACCATATTGAAAAAACAATCTTATATTTGATCCATCTTTGTATTATGTATTTGGTCTAAGAAAAAATTCAGATTGTATAGATAAAATGTTATAAACAGGCTGAAGTAATTCTTGTTGTAAATGTGAAGAAAAATTCTTTCCCCTTAGAATTTTCTTTATTGGTATGTTAATAATTTCAAATGTATTATATGCATATCTTTCAAAATCATTAAATAAATAGAAAAAAAAAATCAAGAGAAAGTGTAAATAAGTAACTGTTTGTTAAAAATAAATAGTTTTTTTTTAATTCAATCTAATGTTTCCTAATTTCTCTTTAGCCCAGGAACTTATATGCCAGTAGATATGACTGGCTGTTGTGCCTTCACATTCTTTTCATGGATAACTCCGCTTATTTGGCGAACATTCAGAAAAGGATTGTCTCTATCAGATCTATATCATTGTTCACCCTCTGATAGTTGTCACATTAATGGTGCTAGGTAAGATAAAAAAAATTATTTTGCTTTCATTGTGTCCACTTAAAGTTGACAATGAGAAAATGGAGGTAATAAAGTTGCCTCATCTTGGGGGACAAAATTGTGAACATTTAGTACAATGCTTGTGAGTTTAATGTATGATTATACTATAATCAGTTGAATGGAATAATGGGAACTGTGGCATATTATATTCAAATTTCCAGGTTTGCACTTAGTATTGATATAGTCGGCTCTGGTGGCTAAGAAGTAGTGTGCCCATAAGCCTAAGGTTGTGGGTTCAACCCCAGCTGGAGTTGATAGATTTTCTGGATGCAAAAATCGTAGGCGCACATGTCATATGATTATGTGGCATGTAAAAGATCCCTTGAATATCAATTTGATTTTGGTACTTTTGACAAAAATAAATCACAGGGCAATATTTAGCATCTGATGGGAGCTTAAAGTACATTAATTAAATGTCCAAATTTGATAGGGAGAGCTGCCACCACTGAAATGGCTCTCACATTTGGGGACATGCTGTGTTTGCAAAGGCTTAGTTGTTAATATGCAGCCCATTGTAAGAAAAAGTATTGATATCAGGGATATTGCCATCATTTTTCAAAATTAATGTTCATTACATCTTGTTTTATAACTTTAGATCTATTTGGGAAAAAGAGGTACATATTGTTGTACTTAGATTTATATATATTTGATATTCAAATGTTTCTATGCATTGAATACTACATTGTCCTTAGAGTTAGTATTTAATTAACCTTTCAAATTGATTATGAAATACTTAACTACATTTAATGCAGTATTTCATATTTGAATTTAACTAAAAAGTCCTGTGGACATTATTGCTTTAATATAACTATAAATTGAATGTTAGCTATAAGATATTTTAATGCAAACAATTATATTTTTTTCATTAATGATAAATTGTGAAGTTATTTTTGACACAATTTGTAACACTTAAATGGTTTATAATTAATTATTATGAATGTAAATATCATACGAGAGTTTTAATGCATACATATGTAGTAATACCTTATTTCAATTATCTTCAGAAAGATTTTTATTTTAATTCATTTTGGTCCTGAACTCTCTGAAGATATTATGCTGTGCTTAATCCTTTTATTTATCAACTTAACAGGATTACTGCATTAACTGCAATCTTAGTTTTCACAAAAGGGCCATGTTAATTTATTTTGTGGTGAGCTGATGCAATATTGTGGGCTGCGGTAACTAAGTATTTATTGCTGCTAACTCTATGCTAAGATTGTCGAATTATAGGTGTAAATCCTGGTGCCTGTGAAAACCCTCCATGTAAAAAGTCCAATGCACATTAAATCTGTTGCATCAATGTATTCTAATTCCTCACACTTGTGTGTTGTGGAATGTTAATTCACACAAAAGTCAGCCTTGGGTATTGATTGAGGTTCACAAATACAAGGTTGATCATTATCATTAAAGAGTCCATACATGCATAAAAAAAATCAAATGAAGATGCAGTGTTTCATCAGCTTCCAGATCTAACCAGATTATAAAGATTAAAAACATGTGATTTTAGAAATTTCTATGATTTAAATTTGTTGAAGGCTTTTGGACTGGGAAGGAAAATGTGCTTTTGTTCATCCAAAATTTTGCTTGTATGTTTTCGTGTTGTCTGCAATAAATAAATGCAATCAGCATACTTCCTGTATAGATTTGGCCGGGAATACAATCAAAAGGATATTTGTAGAATTAGCAATTTTTCATTCTATTTATAGCTATCATTTATCTTTAGAAGAATTCTATTTTGTATGTAAACATACGATTTGTATTTTTTTTTATCTTTGAATATAACTTGTGCTCTTCTCAATAATAAGCATGTTTAATAAGTTTTCTTTATTAAAATTGATTTGAAAAATAGTTTCTCAAATGTGTTATATTTTAACACAATTTTAAAATACAAATGAAATTCTTATTTTATTAATAAAATATCAGGTTTACATTCAGTTTATCTTTAGATTAAAAAATTCTCATTTGGCTCTTGTTTTTTTGTGATAAAATTTTCAGTAATATCATTTCTATGTTTAACTGAATAATTAATTAAAATTAAAATAATTTTATTTTAGGTTTTCATCTATATGGTCAAGAGAAACCAAGAAATATGGGCTGCAAAGAACTTCTCTTGCTCAGACATTGTTTCTTTTCATGAGGACTCGTTATATTATATCTTGTTTAATGTATGTTTTGTGCATCTTTTTTGGATTCATTGGCCCTGTAAGTTTGTAGGCAAACTTTATTAAATGTATTATGTGCATGTTCAAAAATCTTAGGAGTATCTCATAAATGTGCAATTTTTAATTTTAATGTTTTAAGTTACAAATTCATTTGCATTATAGTTATTAGAAACAGAATTTGAAATAAATTTTGTATTGGAAAAAAATAGACTAATTCTACCTAAAATGGATGCATTAAAATATGCAGCTTTCTATGTATTTATACCAGTGAAATCAAAACGTAATTACTTAGATGTTAAGAGTATAAGTTTTTTTTTTATTAGCCTGAGTCTTTCAAATTTCAATAATATTTTTAAAACTATCCAAAGATGCTGTCATCAATTGCATCATAAACTTTGATTTATGATGACTGTATTATATATACTACCTATGTCGAACTTGTTGAAAACTGTTCTATGTGTGCATTATCATTTATCGTATTTCATCCTTCTGATTTAAAAGTGATCCATCATCAAGAACAGTTTTCATTTATAGGTATTTTCAAATTTTATTAGGCAACAATTTCAGCCATTGCAGTGTCATGTGCAGTATAATTTTCTACCAAAGATTTGCATATACATATATTTATTTACAATTAAGCCCCCTCCCCCTATTAAAATTATATACTTTGTTAATGTTTTTTTCTTTCTCATGTTCACATTATTAGGTAATTAGGTAGAAAAATCTAATCACCAACATTTACTTGTATTTTAAGTTTACTAATTTTTACTAAGATATTTTTAAATCAATACATCTTATATTTTTATGTCAATGAAGTATATACTTTATTTTTACTTGTGGATTTTTTTTAAATGAGAGGTTCTTCTTTTTCAGACCATCTTCATGAGATATTTGCTTATATACATTCAAACACCTAATGTCCCTGAGTTTTATGGTTTTACCTGGATGCTAGGTCTACTTTTCTGTGAATCTTTACGTATTGTTTGCCTTTCTCTGATGTGGGCTATTAATATTAGGACTGCAATTCGAGCTTCTTCTGCTGTTTCAGCATTGTTGTACAAAAAAATCACTTCCTTAAGGTCTGTGTCTCACTCATCTACTGGAGAGGTAAGTTTTTAATAGTATTTTTTACACTTGAATTATTTTTTTTTTTTAATTTAAAACGCAATGAGGCTTTACTGAAAATATTTTCACTTTAAATTAATAGTTAAAATTGTCATTTCTGGATTGTTACTTTGCAGAACTTTATATTAATTCATATGTACTAGACTAACACTGGCTAACTGCCTATTGGTTTGTTTTTAAAAAAACCAATTTGTGTTGATTTTATGATTTTTTTTCATTTGGAAGTCAGGTTTTTTTAAGCAAAAGTTGGATTATTAAATGCATTTATGAGAAATCTAATACCCTAGTTGTTTGGGGATGATTGAAGTATGAAAGTTTTGATATACATTCATTTTATCATGATAAATCAACACATACGTAGAAAACAGGCAAATATTATACCATTGTGTTTGAACTAGTGTTTCTCATCTTTAACCATCTTCATTGCATCCTCTATTCTTAACTATTTTCCCTCATATTTATTGATCATGTCAAGTATCCATCTGCCATCAACACCCTTCTACTGCCATCTGCACAGCACCAATCAATTTACTGTGTTTACATCTTGCATAAATATAAGAATTTAATTGTTTTATTTTACTATCAATGTCTTTAGTCGAAACTGTTTCATGAAGCTTTTAATCAATTATACTGCTTTAATGGGTATGATAATTTAATGTTGAATTATTTTTTTTAATTGATAAGATAACTTGTATGTATTGTTTTTAAATTTCTCTTCAAAGTATTTGTAAGTTATTCATTTATTGTGGCATCATAATTATTAAATTCTTTTATTTATTTGGATAGTGAGATCATTTATTTAAGGCATAAAACTTATGTTCAAAACCATATTGATGAATAATGAATATTTAATTGGAAGTACAAATGCATATGGTGCTACTTTCTTTTACAAATTAATGGATTAAGATAGAGAAAAATTCTATCATTCCTTTCCCACAAACCTGGAATGATTCTTTTGTGGTTAAATTCATTTAACCATTTGGGTACTGAGCTGTAGATACCTGTTTAAATGACCAGTTTTCTGGTATTTCCAAAAAAGAGATGATATTTCAAAAAAATAACTTTAAAAGTTTTTTCTGTATATGCGTGAAATTTTCTTCAGTACCATTTCTGATATATAGTGCTAAACTGAAAACTAACTTAGAATTTCTGAAAGATAGAATCTCATTAAGGATATGTTAATTTTTACTATTATTCTATTCTAGTTTTAAATAACTATAGTCTTTTATTTACAGCTTGTAAATCTGTTTTCCAATGATTGTTCAAAAGTTTTCACAATGGTATACAACTTTCCTTTAATCATTGGTGGACCACTTGTTGTTCTTGGAGCTATCATTTTCACATGGTGGTTGCTTGGACCTTTTTGTTTCATTGGTGTTGGTGTCTTTGTAGTCACATATGCTTTTCAGGTATGTATATGATTATTCCTTTTAAATAAACAACATAATTGTTCTTAGTATTAAATGAGTTCATTGTTTAAAATGTTTCATTTTGAAGCAGTTTTATCTTATACCATTTTGTTTTGCAGTTTGTCATATCCTTTGTAACTGCTCATTATCAAAAGAAAACAGTAAAAGCTGCTGATGAAAGAGTAAGTTTTTGACTTGTTACATTTTTTCCCCCTGTATTTGTAAATGGGAGGATGAAAACATCCTTATATTTTAGATAGTATAACTGATGTTTGAAGCATGTGTTATGAAAAATATTTTTACCTTTCATTATTTTGGCAATGTTATTTGGGTTAAGATTTTCGAAAAATAACAATAGTAAGGAATGCTTTTTTTTAAAAATGAAGTATTGATTTAAGAAAAATTGTGTGTGTGTGTGTTATTGAAATCATAGATTAATTCAACATTCTTTTTAAAGCTTTAAATGCAATTGATGCATAACAGATATGCATAAGGAAAAAGAATAAATGTATTCTTTTTTTTTCTAGTTGAGATTGTTTAATTTGATGAGAAATGTGTTATTGTAATGAAGTTTTTTAAATATATATAAAAAAATCATGTTTTTACAAAAAGTTTTTTTAAATTTAAGATATATTCCTGTAATATTTGTTGTTTAATGTATATGTAATTATTTTTTAGCTTTTTAAGAATATTTTCATGAAGTTTATTCTAAAAGGATTGTAATGCATTATTTTTATTTTCTTTTTAGGTTTCTTTAATGTCAGAGTTTCTGTCAAATGTAAAATTAATAAAATTATATGCCTGGGAACAACATCTTATTGAAGGAGTAAGAGGTTGGTCATGTTATATTGTATTGAATATATGTATTTACTATTTTTTGTTGGATTTGTTACAAGATGTTATTTATGAAAATATTTTTAAAGATTTTGTAATTTTTAATTATGTTTATTTGATATATATAATTAGGGAAATATATACTGATACAGATATTGGCTGTTGAAAAAATGTTTACTTAAACTATTGATTTTACTATTAGTAATTTTTTATTTATTTTTTAATTTTTTTTTTTTTTTTTTAAAATTTTTTTTTTAAAGGTATATGTGTGAATCTTTATTTAAAAATGCTAGTAGTTGTTATAAATTGAACACAAAACACTAGTAAGATTTTTATTAAAGTATCAGTAAGTTTAGTATTTAAAACTGATTTTAGAATAGTAAAACAGACCTTTTTAATATTAACAAAAGTTAAACTGATATGTAGCATCAAGCTCAGAAGTGGCACTGAGAAGGGCATTTACAATAGCGGTAATAATCTTCTTTGTACCTGTTTTGCTACAAATCTTCCAATTTGTTAAATTTCCCAAGCTTGAAATTTTCACCTTGGTTTAATTTTTAGATGAAACTTCAATAAATATGAATTTTTACAATAAATATATATCTTTTTACTGAACAGTGTTATATCAACACACATTGCTATATAATTGATTATTATATGTAAATATGTAGCACATATAAATTATAACAGCACTCTTAAATACATGCCTTCATGTATGTCTTTTCCTTCTAATTCTAAATAATGATTCTATAACTTTTGTTTTGGGTATTTTTAGCACATTAATTAGTACGTAAGACAATTTATTTTCATAATGTTTCATTACTTAGCTTGTAATTTCTGATTTTTAATTTGTAGTAATTTAACTTTAAAGAGTTATATTTCATAATGTAAATAAATTAGATAATCATTGATAAATGTTTTTCTAGAGTAGAAACTTTTTTATTCTTTGTTGCATTACCACTTATAGTTAATTTGTTTGTTAATTTCTAAAACATTTGATAATATCAAATTTTCAATCAAAATTATTTTTTTTATTTTCACTACACTTGGTTGAAATTATAGTTTTGGCTTATTATATACATAATTTTCTTTATATTTGAATCTTAATTATTTGATAAATATATTAAAAACATTATCATTTTTTTTAAAGTAAAACTTTCTGATTTGTTTAAATATTATATTTATATTGTCCTATAAATTTTTACTAGTTTTTCAATCAGAAATATCAACTTGATTATAGTAACATTTTGAATTGTTATATTAACAAAATTAAATTTATTTGTGTAGAACTGTGCATATTTACTAAATGATGTATATAGATATCCTAAATTGTGCATATAATGACTTTTGCAAAAGTTACTTTTCATGAAATAAGGCATTGTGGCAAATTTTTCTTCTGTATTTTGTTGGGATAATTGCTAGTATACATTATCTTAATCTATAATATTGGAAAAATGACTTGACATATGAAGTTAAATTTATTCCTTCTATTTATTTTTTGCTAGGCTGCTTAATGTTACTTTTCTGTCATGATTATTGGTAAATTTGATGCTATTGATTAGAATCAAAAATGAATTTTACTGCTTAAAAATGTAAAGGAAAGAAAATTCTCTGTTATGTTTTATTGAAATTACATCACAGTACAGTTTTGCCTCCATTGATTGACACTTACATATGACTGAAGATCCAAACTAAAAGCAATTTGAAGATATATGTTTTGATTAGCTTTTATTGACTGTATCTTTTACAAAGTTATACCCGATAGAAGTAAACTAAGTAATGCTTACTTTATTTGATATTTTGTAGTAGATAGTATTTTTTTTTTTATCTATGTAATCACTTCTTTACAGCAATGTAACTATAGGGTAAAAACAGAAGAAAAATGCATCTGTAAAAATGTGGATGGGATGAAATTATGAATTAAGAAACATTAAATACTATTTAAAGTGATCAATTATAATCTGAAAGTAATCTTTTTTAGGTTCCAGAATTACAGAGAAAAGTCTGATCGAAAAAGTTCAATATCTTCATGCTTTAAGTACATCTATTGCATCAATCACTTCAGTAGCCGCAACAATTTTTACTATTTTGGCGTACACTCTTTTTGGTTATGATATAACCCCTGCTGAAGTAAGTCAGAAAAAATATTTCATAATTTACTTTCTGTTTTTTATAAATTAATTTTCAATTAAATTTATAATTTGTATGGAAAAGAGAAATTTGGCTTTCATTTAAATTGTAAGTTGTTAATAATTCAATCATTAAAATTCCCCTATTCTAACAGTCTGCAATGTAAATATGATTTGGATATATGGTTTCTAAAATGTTACATATTGATTATTTGTATTAAAATTTATAATTCCACAATATGTAGTAATCACAGTGGGGAAAATATGTGTATGAAATTGCTACACAGATGTATTGGTACTGGTGATTCATCGTCATGAAGAAATGCATGGAGCTAAATAGGAATTATAGGATGGATAGATGTAAAAAAAATGTATCTGAATGATTTAAATTTATGTACACATCATGCCACATGATGGAAGCTAGCTTATTCTTTATATTCTATCAGTGATAGATTGCAGTGTCTCACTTATTGAAGGAAATGTAGGATATGCCTTGGAGATTTCACCAAGAGCTGAATACCAGCAATTAATCACCAGTAAAATGAGACTTCATCTTGGAGCTAAATGGTTTTGATTTTGTCAGTGCATGTAATAGCCACTTGTTTTGTTTAGGATATAAGTGCAGCTTAGCAATGTGTGAAGAGAGGAGTACTGGATTATCTGGAATTATAGAATGGAGAAATAATGGATTACTGGTAGAGATTTGCAGAGTAGTTCATCTAGATCAGGGGTGGGCAGGCTTTTACATGGCGTGGTCTACTTAAAATTTTTTCAAGATGTCGCGGTCCACCTTGTGACGTAGGTGGGATGAACAAAAAAAAAACTCAACAATATTTAAATTTTAACAATAATGAATACAGAATATGTGTACTTACCCTACATAACTACAGTAGAAAAGCTTACTCTTTTAAAACTACGCTTTAAGTACAATGCAAAATGCAAACATAATAATAATTATTCCTAGAAATTTAATATCAAATGATGCATTTTCAAACAATTAACAATACATCAAAAAATAAATAATTTTCACTAAAAATTAGTTCTCGTAGCTAGAGTCTCAGTAGAAGACTTAGTCTTCATATCGTCCACCTTAATCTTGAATACCTCAATATATATTTAATAACTGCTAATCTTGCACTGAATTCTAAGTAGTCATCTGTGAAACGGGAATGATAAATACTTCGTTCAAAATGTAGATTTATACAGATGGGTAGAGCGAAAGAAAGATGTTAAATGAATTACAACTTTTTTAAAATTGTGAGATACTTTACTTTGTCTGTTATATTCCAAAAGTTATTCTTTCCAAATTACATCCTTTTGAAGTAGAAAAAAAGCTTCGTTTTCCTCAAGAACATGTAACATGTTTTTAGTTATATTTTTCAATCAACATTGCCAAATGGGTAACCCTTGAATGCAACTTTTTATTCTAGTCTCGTTAATTCTTGAAAACGTCTCACAAATTTGGGCTGCAGTTTTATTCATTGTGTCTCTTTTATTCACGGGTGTTTCCATTATCTTGATAACCACCTGTGTTTCTTTTAATATGCGCGTCTAATGTTTTATGTGAAGGCGGTCACTCCAAAATGTCTTGGCCGTCCACCGGTCGATCACGATCGACTTAATGCCCACCCCGGATCTAGATCTACAGGCCACAATAGATGTTCAAAGCCACCTGCTATCTGTCAGTAGCCAAACCATTTCTAACAAATTGAGAGACAGCTATGTGTACTACTTGTGTTTCCTGGGAAACATCACCATGATATTGTTGAGTAGCATTAGGATCTGGAGTGTCATCTTATTCAGACATCTCTTGTGCATATTACCAGCAGATTAATCTGACTAGTTCATTACATATGTTGCTTTTCCTGTGATTTGGTCATTTGTGCAAACTACTTTTGGCACATTATCTCTTCAAGACAATGCCCAATCTCATTTTGTATGAGGAATTCTCAATAGCCTTAATAAAATTGCTATCTTTCCCTAGTCAGAAACTTTAATCTTTTTTCTGTGGAATATGGGTTGGATATTTTTCAGATCTGCAGTGTGAGATACTGGGAACAAAAAACATAAGGAATTGAAACCTGATTTGGTAAGGAATATCCTGGAATACCATTAATGACCTTGTTGACATTAGGCTTGTTTAGCTGTCTGTGAAGGGGATGTAAAATATTGAATACATATATGTGTTTATATATTCTAGTGCATATTTTTGTTTCTTTCACAATTTGCATATGTGTTACCATCACCATTCCTGTTATTTTTATATGATTATACCTATTCCTTTATGATTCAGTTTCACTTTTGAGGAGCATAAGTTCAGTTCCAAAGCAAGTATTTCTATTTCCTGTTCGTAATATATATGTTATTCAATTTAAATAGTGTTTTTTTATTGTTAATAATTTCCCTGAAAAAGTTTTTTAATCCGGAAATCCCAAATTTTTTAAATTCTACTTACAATTTAATTCTTAAAACTATTTTGTTTATTACAGCCTTGACTTTGTAAAATCTTTTTTAAAATAAAAAATTTATCTTTCATGTGTAAGACTTAATTTTCATGAATAATTTGAATTTGTAATTTTACCATTATGGTAAAATCATAAATTAGTGTTTTTTGTAGAATATGTATGATTTATATAACATTTTTACTAGAACATCTATATCGCCGTTGAAAGACAGTCACCATTCTTGGCTCTAAGAAAATTGTAATAAAGATTGATAAATATATATTTGTTTTTACTCTCCCATTCAAATCTATCAATCTATTGCTTAATTTAATTAAATTCTTCTGAATTGATGTGTAATAATCCTTGATTTATATTGTAATGTTTTGATTAAATTTGAAAGTCTATTGTTTTTACATTTAATTTGAAATAATTTTTATCGTGATGAACTTTGAAGTGTCTTTTTTATTTAATTATTTACATCTCTGTCCCAAAACAATGTTTGAGGTACCATTATTTACTTTTTAAAAGACACAACATATCACAAGCATGCCCAAAAGTTTCTTTAGAAAGGGATACATATTAATAATTATGAAAGGTAAAGATCTTTCTCTGAGATACACTTATAATAAATAAATATATATTTTTAACTATAATAAAATGCTAAAATTTTTAAGTAATGGTTTATTGGCTAATTTTTGATTTTCAGACTGTGCATACAAATGATTGAAAAGTAGTTGTAAGTACTTAAATTGTTAAACAAAAATAAATTAGCAATGTTCTGCTGTTTCACAAGTTTTGTATTTATGTCATTTTATTAAGAATTTCTATAATATACTTGTATATCTATTAATTTTAATATTCTGTTAGAAAATTCAGTTTCATTAATTTTCTTAAGTATTTTATTTTTTAAAAATTTCAAAATTTGTGAATAAATTAGATGTATATATCTTATTTTATTTTCGAAATAGTATCTAAAAATTTTGTGATAAATTTGTAATCAAAACTACTAATTTTTATTGATCATTTTTATTTTTTAAAGCATATATTAATATTATATTGATTACAATATAATATTAAAGTTAGAAAACTGTACTTTTGTTTTTTAGGCTTTTACATTGGTTATGGTTAATTCAATTGCTAGTCATGGAATACGCACCTTGCCCATGTGTGTTAGAGCAATTGTTAATGGAACAATAGCTCTCTCAAGATTACAGGTAGTTTTTTTTTATAATGACCAATAACATGCTAATTAGAGTTAGATATTTGCACTCTTATTCTTTCAGAACTAATATTGTGCAATTATTTCAGGCTATTCTTCGTTTAGAAGAAAAAGAAAATTACACTGTTGTTCCTAATCGTTTGGATATTGCCGTTAATGTTTCCAAGGCTACTTTGGATTGGGAACAAGTTGTACCAACCATGATAATGAATGGTTTAAAAGCTGATAAAGGACAAGTGAATTTAATAGGTAAAAGGATAGATTTTTTATTTTAACATTTATTTCAGAATTCTTCTATATCTTTGTATCCTGATTTTTTCCTTAATCTTGTATTTATTAGTAGTTCATTTAAGAAATTTAATATGTGCAATATATATTAAATATTCTCCAATATACATTTAAAAAAGGTTATGTTATCTCTTTAATTCTAGAATTTTCTTTATATGGTTCAAATTTTTATTAAAATCAACTTATTACAAACTATATAAATATTATGTACTTATTTTAGTTCGAAGATAAATCTGTCATGATACTTGTGTATCTATTGCTAAATTATCTGAGAATGAAGTTACTCATTTTTTTTCCGCAATTTTCCGAATAGAAGCAGGATTTGACTATTTTATGATAGCTAATTATATTTATAATTTTTATGCTTTTATAATTCATTTTAATTCTGAATGTGTTAAAATTAAGGAGCCTAAAAAATCTGGATATTTTTCTATTTTTATCATTTATTATGTCTATTTTATTATTAATCCCTCAGTACAGTTTTAATTAGCTTAATGAATTTTCTTGTATAGTTAATTTGCTATTGGATCATAAATATATTTTTTATTTAAAAAATACTGTTAATTTCTGTGAAAGCAGAATATTATAAAAGTAGTTTAAAATTCCTTTTTTTAAATTCAAACTTTGATTTTAAAGTTTAATACAGGAAGCTTCTGTATTTTGTAATGTTTTGTTTCCTTTGCAAATTCATTGTTAGAATTGTTTAATACTTTTCTTGTGTAATTATCTTATTATAATTACTTTAAAGGAAACTGTTTTTGTAGTTGCTGAAAATGATAAAAATGCTGGAGAGGATATTACATCTAATACTGCTTTGGTGAATACACTTCAATCAGAAACTGGTTTACCTCCTGCTCTTACTGATATTAGTTTTACTTTACAAAGAGTAAGTAATAAACAATTTATGCTGTGTTCTTACTTTTTATAAAATACTTCAAAAATTGATACATTATACTTAAAAAATGCAACATAACTTAATGTATACAACCTTAATAATAATTGCGTATAAGAGTAGATGTTAGATATAATTTATTTTGTATACCTGGAGCAGCAGTTTGGTAGTAAACAATTTCAAAGCTAACAAGCTCCAGATTGGAGCTTAGACTCGGCTTATATTTTTTCTAACTTATTATTTATGTGTACTTCAATGTTAGATTCAGTTAATTCTTTAATGAAATTGTTGCTTAATGTAGCAAAAAAATTTAATAGCTACTTGTGAGTCATCCTCAAAATCTTGCGTGGCCGTGGTAGCCGAGTGGTATAGGTATCGGATCGTGGCTTGCCTTGTCACGAGTTCGAGCCCAGTAACACTAAAGACCTGTCGTGTAGGGTGGCGATGCATGTTAAATCTGTTGAGAGCTGAAACGTCCTCCCGTTGGTGTGCCAGCTCAGATATCGTCCACGTCACTTGACCATGGTTCAAAATTATGTGGTACGTCGCCAAAAGCCCTCGTGCAGCTGAACAGTGCGACGTTAATATTCAATCAATCAACTTCAAAATTTTGCCGTAGATCTGAAATGCAAAATATGCAATCATTAGGTTGCTATATAGTCTAATTTAGAATGTTTAGTTTATCCAATCAAATAAGTTTCAGTATTATCTTGCAAAACTGTACAAAATGTAAAATCTTTTCCAGACTTTATATATTTTTTTAATTTTAACTTGTTTTTTATAAGAAAGTCAAAAAAGTTAATTTTTAACATAATACAATTAAAACAATATTGCATTTAGTGTTCTTTTTTTTTAAAAAAAAAATGGCTTCATTATTGATAGATGGTTTCATGTTAAATTGATTTTATTGTGAACTTATATTTATTTACAATTATTTGATTGTTTCTTGCTACATATTTCTTCCACTTTATTAATTTTTTTTTTTTTTTTTGCTTGGAGTGTTTATTCTAAATTGACCTAAAATCCCTGGCTCATTTGAAAATTTAATATAAAAATGAAAGTGTGATTTAGACCAAAAACATTTCCTATTAAAAGTTTTTTCTACAGATTTTTAAAAAGTTTCAAATCTCACCCATAGATAGTGTCGCAATGTAAACACAGCAAAAACAAGTCATTATAAAAATTTAGCGCAATTATTTTGTAGCTGACACATAGCAGTTATCCAGATATATGTAATTTGTATGGGCCACTACCATAGTTCAGAGTGTGGCTGATAAAAAAAAAAAGAAACCAATGAAAAATTGCATGTTAAGATGCATCAAAAGCTAATTTTCAAATTCTAATAGATTGTGTCATCAGTGTAACTTGGATTCTAAAGCCTCCATGTTTTTATATTGTGTCTATTAACCTTTCTACTCACAAAAATTTGTTGGAATCGCAAAAAAATTGCATTTTCATCTTAACAATGAGGCATCTTGACAGTAACATTAAAATGATACAGCTTGTCATCTGTGTGTTAAAGCTTGCAGTAGCTGCACTTTACAATTTGAAAGTTTGTGTTTTTAGGCAAAAATTTACATATTTTTGCATGTAGAATATCTAATTATTGAAGTGTTTTCCTCATTAATAGTCTGAGACTGATAGATAAATGTTTGTTGGATTCTTGCAAAATTCCCTTCTGATATGCTGACTTACCTCTTTCTTTGTTTAAAATACTTCCACTTTCAAAACTGTGATGCTTGTTGAAAATGCTTTTTTTGAATGAAGGTTTCAAAACTAATTTTTCAAATGAGACAAATGTATTAACTGAAAGCAGCACCATCTGCTAGCTAAATTTGAAGCTATTTTTTCGTATTTAAAATACTTTTCATCGTATGAAGCATATTATAGTATTTCAAGCCATTTGGTTGATTTGATATTATTGTTTCAGAATGTAACAGGGACTTTTGATCCTCTGTAATGTCAATTTGCCATGGAATTAAGAAAAAAATTAAATATTTCTAACTCTGATAAAAAAAATTTGCCAAGTAATGAATATATATTGGAATAAAATGTTTAGTGCTATTAATTTTATATTATAAAATCATTAAACATGTAATCATTAATAGTGTGGCTGTCGGTTATTTGTTTGTACCAATTATTTAAGCTTGAATCAGTAATTTTTAGCATTTCAAATTTTTATATTATAAGCAATAGTTAAGGTGCACAGAATTCAATGTAAGCTGCAAGAGTAGTTTAATTATAAGTTTTTTTTATATTTATTTCCATTACAGTAAGACCCCGCTTAGCGCGGGGTATGCATTCCATCAAAGTAGAGCGTAATATGAAACAGCTTTAAACAAAAGTTATCCCATCATGTAAATAATGGGGTTTGGGGAAGATGGGTAGAAAATTGGTCAGGTATTTTACCATTAAATTTATTATGTTTTTTATAACAATAAAATAAATTTATTTCCTACAAATATAGAAACATAATAAATGAATATGCATATAAAAATAAAATTCTAAGTCAGTATGCTTACATTTCAGATCATTCAGTCTCTTCTGTATTTCTAATTTTCTGCCATTTTATCAAGAAGGTAGATTGGCTTAATTGCATTTTGCGTTAAATTTTGTCGTTTTTCCCATTTCCTCTGCTGTATTATTTCTAGAATGTGTAATTCTAATTGCAGAGCTTGTCGTAGCTACAGTTACCGATGACAGTATTTTTTCTTTATTCTTAAGAATGGTCTTTATTGTTGAAGTTATCAAATTCAATGCAGCACCAATTTGAGATTGACATTCACTAGTATCTAGTCTTCTAATCACTTGCATTTTAGTTTCTAGTGAAATGCTTTTTTTATGCTTTATTTTCGTGTTTTTTTAGTATCACCCATGATAAAAACTAAAAATCATAATATTTGTCACTATAGCAATCGTTATTATATAAATTTACTTACAATAACGTCAACAAATGTTTGGAACGATAAAAATATTTTCGTATATAATACCGCAAGAAATAAGAAACACAGATTAACTGCTTCAGATATTGGGAAGCCTAACGCTGCATGCTATTTCAGAGAATCCCACAATTCAAATAAAAGAGCGTTAAACCGAAGCAGCGCTAAATGAAACAGCGTTAAGCAGGGTCTTACTGTACCTGTTTTATAAAACAAAAAATATCTGGAAATGCTTGTGAAAATATCCTTTATTGAATGAAATCTTTCACATAACTGTTAAATTTTACAGGGCAAATTGATTGGTATTTGTGGTTCTTATGCAAGTGGAAAATCATCTCTCCTTGCTGCTTTGCTTGGACAAGTAACTTTTTCATCTTTTTTATAATAAAATAAAACCATATAAAATTAATGGGATGAATAAATGTAAAAATCTATTTTAAATATTCATTTTTTCTCTCTTTTAAGATGAGACTGCTTAAAGGACAAATAGCTGTAAGAGGATCAATTGCTTATGTGCCACAGCAACCTTGGATACTCAATGCTTCCTTACGGGAAAATATTTTGTTTGGGCAGCTCTTTAGCTCTAAAAGGTAAATGGTATACTTTTAATAACATGAGACTGTCTCCTTGAATTCTTGCTTGCATAAGGGGTTCTAGATTATCAGTATTATGAACTATTTGTTACATTTTCATATGCACTTGTAAAACAAGCCATTTGTGAACTAGTTTGCTTATAGCCATCCAAGAAAAAATTGTGGGCTCATGTGACAAGCAGCCACTATAACTAATAAATCATTATTACTATCTTATGACTGGTGATTAGCTAGTTGAGTTCTCAAATTCTGTTGCCTCTGAAGATCCATTGAGTATAATAAAGAAATGAAAGTCTTGGGCACCTAAAACTTCAGTACTATTATGGTGTTAAGCCGTACCAGTTTTGGTAACATCCTTGCCAGTAGACTGATTCCAACTCTGGCATCATCCTTGCCAGTAGATTGTAATTAAAAATTTTAAAGTCTGTCATCAACTAACATGTTGCTCTAGTGCAACATTAGTTTAAATTTTAATTTAATTTAAAAGATTTATATAACAAATGGCATATTTAAAAATGTTTTCATGAATGTTTGAAGGAAATGACCAACTGAAATATTACTATATTCATTCTATAGAAGTACATGAATTACACCAGAACATTGAAGATAAAATAGGTTGGGAATGCTAGATTTCAAGGAATACAGATGTTGACAAGATATTAATATTCTAACAACAAAACTCATTTTCAAACTTTTATTTCATTTTGCTTATGCAATATTATGCCTTAATGAATTTTTCCAAAGTGACTAAAAAAATTTACTGCGCTATCATAATCAAGTTTAAAACGTGTGTTATTTTCCCGAATTCAGCAAGTAAAAATTACATTTTATATTTATAAAACATAATTATTTAAGTAGTAATTTGTCTTTAGAGTTTGCTTAAGCTTTAATATATATTGTTGTTTCTGATGCCACCTGTCTGATGGTGTCGGATCAAGGCCCATGAAATTCATTGTGACAAAGGGCTAGTTTGTTATGCTTGTGGTTAGCTGTAGCTTTGAGCACCATACAGGTGACGGTGCGATTTGACTTGGTTCCACCCCAATTTAGAGGGAAAACATCTTGGGGCCTCCCAACTCTCTCTTCCCCTTCCACCAACCTCACAGAGCTGCATTAGCCCAGTGGTTAAGGTGTCGGATCATGGCAGGCATGTCATGAGTTTGAGCCTTGTACCACTAAAGACCCGCCGTGTAGGGCAGCGATGCATGTTAAATCTGTCGAGAGCTGAAACGTCCTCCCATTGGTGTGGTGTGGTAGTTAGGAGAGGGAGTGCCAGATCAGGTGTCGTTCACGTCACTTGACCATGGTTCGAAATTACGTGGTCCGTTGCCAAATCCCTCGTGTAGCTGAACAGTGCGACGTTAATATTCACTCACTTCACCAACCTCACAAGAGGATTTTCGGCTTGAGGGCTATTTAGAGTACCCCCCATGCTGCAAAAGCACTATACATTTACAAATCTCCATGCCTTCTTGATTCAAACCCAGGTTGTACAGCACAGCATCCAGCATCACTAACCACCATACCGGATGGGTGGTATGTAAATACAAGATATCTGATTTATTATTAACATCTCCTATAGAATTTTTAAATTTCTGAAATCATGTGTCTGTTTATAAAAATGTGAGTTAAATTTCCTTTTTTTTTTTTATTTCTTTAAGCCATATAGTAAAATCCAAGTAGATTATTTTCTAATTTGCTGGTTTTCAACTTGTATCTGAAATAATTTTTCTTAGATATTATGAAGCTGTATATGCTTGTGGACTTCCTGAAGATATTGCAGCTTTACCAGCTGGAGATCAAACTGAAGTAAGAAACTGCATATTGATAAGTACAATTTTTTTTGCTATTATTAATATAAATAAAATAAGATCTGTAATCTAATTGTGTAGTACATTTAAAAAAATATTCTGTACAATTAGGATTATTTTTAATAAAACTATGTTTGGCCCCTTCAAATGAAGTTTTTCATTTGATTAAAGTAGGTTTTTTTTTATTGATTATTGTTTAGTATGACAAAATTCATTTCTCAAATTATTTTGATTCATAATAGTTAAAATCTCAATCCAATTATTTTAATTTTTTTAGCTTAAATTGAGGACTTAATTTTTTTTTATAAAAAATATTTTACATTTATACATCTTGAAAATACATGATTTTTTAAAAAAAATTCTAGTGTACATGAAAAAGGAATTAAATTAACCTTTTTTTTAACTTTTGAAACAAATTTAAGATATGTGATGTGGTGTAATCACAAAGGTATGTTCCCCTTTGGCAACTGAAAAACTTTTTAAACATAAGATTCATTATTAGAAACTACTATTGTACTGTGTTACAAAAATAAATTAAATGTTTTTTATATTTTTTCCTTGGTGTTATTACCATTTATAGTATACTATATCCATGATAAATTTTTGTGTCCATAAGACATATATTAAATATAACTGAAAATATTTTTAAATGTATAATTACCTTGTATTTATTTAAAAAAAATTTAAATATGGTTTGATTCTTTTATAGCTTGGGGAGACTGGTGCAAATATCAGTGGTGGTCAACGACAAAGAATCAGTCTTGCTAGAGCTCAGTATGCAGATAAAGATTTGTATTTATTGGATGATCCTCTGTCTGCTGTTGATAATCAAATTGGAAAACATATATTTCAGCACTGTATCAAGGGAGCTTTGAAAGAGAAAAGTATTTTGCTTGTAACACATCAATTACAGGTATTGTTATTATGGTTTATTTTAATTATTTAGTGTATTTCCTTTTCTGTATTTACTTACATTTGCAATCTCATTCTAGAAAACTATTAATTTAATTTTGGTTATAATTCCCTATTTTGGTTGTATTAAAAATCTAAAGTTATTTTTTAAACTGTATATACAAGAATTATTGTGAAAGACTCCATAA
Organism: Trichonephila inaurata madagascariensis; assembly: GCA_019973955.1. Lineage (NCBI taxonomy): Eukaryota > Metazoa > Arthropoda > Arachnida > Araneae > Nephilidae > Trichonephila > Trichonephila inaurata. The sequence goes on along the minus strand of BMAV01011445.1, from coordinate 40,159 downwards.
TTGAATGAAATACTGTAATAAAACTGAATGCATGAAAGTAATGAGGGTGGTTCAGTCATAAAAATGGGAACAAGATTACTTATGAAATAAATTGTATTTTCATGATATTTTGGACAAATCTTTATCAATGCTAAAGGTTCAGAGAGATCTAACTTTTGATAATGGATTGGCATAGTTAACTTCTCAAGCAGAAGTTTCCATTATTGATTTAAATATTTTGAAGGACCTTAATAACTTCTAAATTTTATTTGAACCTGATAATTACTTCTAGAGGTTTTTAGGAAGAACTGTTTTGGGGTCCAATTCTTTAATTTCTTACAGTTCTTTAATTTTAGATTGAGGAGGGGATTACAGGACATATATATATTCTTTCTTAGCATCTTATGTTTATTTTTACTGCATATATCAATAATTTACTTTGAAAAATGACTCATATGTCTTTAATATTAAGAGTTTTATTGTAAGTAGCTAGTAGAATAAAGTCTTTTGTGGTCAATATTTACATAATTTTTTCATATTTTATATCGTGATATAATTTTATTCCAGTATCTTCAAGAATGCGATAGCATATTATTTATGAGAGACGGTACAATAATGGAGCAAGGCACTCACCAAGAATTAATGGCCAGTGATTCAGGATATGCATCATTAATACAAATGTTATCTAAAGATGATAATCTACGAATGGATACTTCCGAAGGTATAATAAATTTTAAATATTAGTTTACAAGTCCTACTTTGAATGTTAGCAAGTAAAATCTTTTAAAGCTACTTTGGAAAAATATTTCTTAAAGCTGAAAAAATATTTAAAATTTAAAAATTTTTTCCTATTTAATGTTAATGACTTATTGTTAATGTTAACTTAATTACCCTTTCTTCACCCTCTCGCATTTTTTTTAATAGCCAATATCAAAATTTAGTAAATTTATTCTGGATAAAAATTTTAGAGAATTTTTTTAAAAAGTCAGTTATGGCAGTGTATTATTTTAAGACAGTTTTGTAATGACGACTTAAATTCCTTTGCGTGAAACCATTCAGTATGATAATTTCTAAAGATATTGTGTCTTTCATGTTAAAAACAATTTTGAATATTTGAATTACAACATTGAACATTTGAATACATTCTTTTAACTGACTATTAATATGTAACTGTAAAAAATTAGGAAAGTTTCCATCCTATAAGAATACTCAATGCTTATTAATCTTTAATTTGTTACATAATTTTACAAAATTTCAAAAAAAATTTCCCAAGACTGAAATATTTATTTACTTTGCTTAAAACTGGGTATCAAAGTTTTGTACTATTAAATTCAAATCAATTTATTTCAGTTTGATACAGTTTTAATTTTCTTGGCTCATTTTTTAAGATACTTGCAATTTTGTATGCTTTTTTCATTTGTAATCTTTGAATTTTTTTTATAATTATTTCGATTTTCACTAATTTACTTAAAACTGAATAAAAATGAAATTTTCAAAAATAAGATTAATTAATGATTATTTTATTTGTCTTATATACTAGATCGGAAATCAATTTCATCTGAAGAGAATACTGAATCAACACCTTCACACAGTCGACTGAATTCTCCAACTTTAAGTTCTGTATCTGATTTAGAGGATACTGATACATGTTGTGATGGTAATTTATAAATCTGCAATTATTAAGTAATTTTTTTTTTTGTAATTGGGCAATTGCAACAAATTTTTTAGAGCTTTTTAGTAGCATATAGGTGCCATTTTGTTTGACAATGCTAATATGACTATTAAACTAGCACTTGAAATTGATTTAAAACTGCTCTGGCAGATATTGTCTTCACGACACGCCTCTTGTCGAGAAAGAAGGTGGTATAAATACTTCAGGCATTTGTGAGCAATTGTACAAAGATACAGGGAAAATATTAGGCAAGAACATGAAGCTCTAAATCTTCCCAGTGACTCCATAAATTTTGCTTTGATATTAATTCCCCTAGCATAATCAAAATGAGCTTTTTAAAATTTAAAGATGAGTAACATTCCATTGGCTCTTGCCCATTGATTATCATTCAAATTACCTCATGAAAGACTAGCATTTCAAATAGTAATGTTTCTACTATAACTAATATTAGCAAGGTAAAAGAGTGATATTTCAGTGCTCCACGAAGCCATAAAAATACTCGACAAGTTTTGCAGTAAACTCCTCACAATTTAACAGCTATAACCTATAAGTTTGCTGTTTTAAATATAGTTTAAAATTCTCGTACTCAGCAAACTTGGTAAATATCAAACCCAAGAAGGTTTTTGCCCATCATAAAAACCAAAGAGGATAAAATCCCTTCTATAATATCCCAAATACCTACTGAATGTTTCTTCTCTCAAGTGAAATAAATAAATATTAGATTTCCTCACATTAATGTCTTAAGTGTTCTAAACATTTTAAAATCTTTGCCAGAACTCTTGAGGGACACAAGACTTAAGAACAAAAGATTATCAATACTACATCATTTAACCCAAATTTGAAAGAGCTATTGAAGCTGTAGTCATAAGATAATCCTTGTTGTTTTTAATTCTTAAAAAGATTCTTCAAGAGGGCTTCAGAATGATTTGGCTCTTCCAATTAAGAATAAGAAACCACTGACTAAACTTTTAGATGATTTAGCCAGAAACGATGCTCTTTTTGAAATTTTAGATATTAACAGTACAGATATTATTAGTACTATATGTCTGTAATAATAATCAACTGTCAACTGTAATATTTTTTTTAGTAGCAACTGCTACCTTAAATTAAGGTGCTTGAAATGGAGATATGAGTATCAGACAAGGTGGAAGAAACACTAACATTAGTACTGAATTGCGATGAGAAATTATAATCTTGTTGGAAATGCTGTATCCTAACTCTCGATAAGGGCACTAAAATAAGCATTTCTTCCCATGCTCAAGTTCTTAACAAAAGTACTGATAGTTCACAAGAAATTCAACACCAGCTTGATAAAAATAGCTGAGTAGAAACTTCTTGTAAATCATAGGCCTCCTCTAAGAAATTTTACTAATGATTTTCTGTGTGACAATTTCAAATGGTTTGATATTTTTTTGGCATATTTTATTTTCTTGCCATTGTTTACATTGATATATTTTGAAAATTTTTACATATTAGCATGCATAATTTTAATGACGAGTTCTACATTTTCCTCCTACACATTCCTTTTACAGGTTGCTTAGCTCTTCACAGACAAATTGAGTTTTTTGTATTATGAACCCCATTCATAATTGGCTAGCATAAAATTCATAGTATAAAGGCAATTTTCTTAAAAAATTTAATTTAAACCTTTTTAAACATGTTTTATAACTTTCACATTTTATTAACCATTTGAATACCAGAGGTTTTTGAAAAAACATGATCAAAATGTGCAAAGGAGCACAATTGCACTCCTTCAATTACATGTTGAAAAATTATTAAGTTATTAAAATTCTTAAATTACGAAAATTAAATTAAATTAAAAAACTGAAAAAAATTGTAAAAAAATAATTAAAATCAGTTATGATTGTCTGAAAGACTCAGCAAGTTTCAACAAATTGCGAGCGCACTGTCAGTTATCTGTTTTGGCCACAAAATCCAAAGAGCATGAAAGTGGCTTTTGGTATGCAAATGGTTAAGAGATCAATTTAAATAAATTTAATTTTTTCATTTTAAAAAGTGTAAAATGAGAAACTGATGAGAAATCAAATTGAAATGTGTTATCTTTAAGTTTATTTTTCTTCTATATTTTTTGGAAACATAATGTATTGAATATTTTATATAAGTATTGTTAACATTTCTTCAAATAGTGCATGAAAAAAAAAACTTAATGCATTGGTAATATTGTGACATAATTTTTAAATATTTTCTATTTTTACTCCATCTTTAAGTAAAAAATATATTTCAAGCTTTTGAAATATTTTATTGCAGAAAATCTTCAAAATTCATCCATTTCCTTTTATGAACTTGCAATTTTGTATCGGTATTTTTTTTTTTTTAAATTTATTAGTAAAATATGTCATACTTTTCTATAATAAAGAATTTTCTTTTATAGGTCAATTAACTACTGAAGAAAAAATTAAAACTGGAAGTATATCTTATAGCACATATATCAGCTATATATTAGCTGCTGGTGGATTCATTGTATGTGCCCTAGTATTGGTTTGGTTTATACTTCAAGCAATATCTATAGAGTTCAGTAAATATTGGCTGAGTTACTGGCTATCTCAAGGGGATGGAGTATGTATAATTTTTGTAATTTTAATTAGATTTATTTTTTCAGATATAATTTTTTCAATGTTTGGTAGAATGCAATCTCCTGTTACATTTTTCAATAGTTAATTTTTTTTTTTTCCATTCAGTAGATTGCAGCAATGTTTAATGATAATAAAATTAATAGTGTGCATATACCTGTTTCAAATGGCTAGAGATTACAAATTGTGTTGAAAATATTTAGTATATTTTTTGTAACCTAATGTTAATTTTGAAATATCTTGAGCATTTGATTTCTAGGGGCTGATTTATTTCTGAATACTTATTTTTCTGAGAATTAAAAATTTAAAATTAATCAAAATCTTGAACAACCATTTATAGTTTAAATAAATAAGTCTTTTTTACAAGAATATTAAATTTAGGTAACATTTGTTTGAAATTGAATTGGGGAACTCTGTGTAGATAATTAAACAAGTTAGGCTGGTGAATTCTTTAAGATCCATATTTCTCATGAACCTCAGAGTTTGCTTGGTTAAAGTTATAGCTTTCTGAATGATATGTTTAAAATGGAATACATTTTATGGCTTAGAAGTTTATATGTTTTAAACTTTGTGCATTTCATCAAACAATAAAAATGTCCTCTGCCTGCATCACTATATATGTTTAAGAAAACTGAAAAATTGCTCATGTAGGTTAAAATTTTAGATTATAACTTGGCAATATATAATTCAAATTAGTTATATACCTAAGTATAACCAGTCACAAGACATTAAAAAATATTTTCCACAGTAGTACAATGGCAAACTCTTGGCCTTAGGAACCAAAACTGCAGGTTTAAAGAAAGTTTTGTGACTATATATATATCCAAATATTCAAACTGTTCATTTACACCATTTATGAATATTGTAAAGGATTGTAGAAGAAATAGTTCAAAAGGATACTTAAAAGGAATACTATACTCCAACTTTAAAAAAAAAATAACTGCATATCCTGGCTTTGCATGGGCTTTTTCAAGCATATAACTTCCCCCTCTTTTTCTCCCAATGAAATTTCCTTTTTCCGTTTTGTATATTACTTTCTATTTTGTTCTATTTTTACACTGAAAGGAGGGTAAAAGAATCTTGCTGTCGGTTCAAAGGAAAGTGAATACATAATTCACAGATGTATTTTGATGGCTAAATTTTTAAACGAAAGCTTTCAAATTTACACACATTAACAGCAATGATAATTTTTACACAAATAAAGTAAGAAAAAAATTGCATAAATAACTCCTAAAAAAATTTAATCCACAATTTTTAAGTTAAAATTTCAATTTTTGGTCAAAACATGGATAGTAAAGTTTGAGGCATGAGGGAAAAGTTTTGTGCCATTAATTTCAGAAACTGAAGTTATTACATAATAGAGTCAAATTTGGAGAAATTTCCAGAAAATTATAGAAAAGTTTTGAGAATCAGATTTTTAAAATTATTAAGTGTAAGGAAGTAAAGTGTACATTTTTTTTCTGGACATAAGCTTGATTGAACATGATAATGAGGAAGATATGCTAAGCGATTCAAAGAATTTCTCCATGAAAACATGTCAAATTTGACATATATTAGGAAAGAAATGAAAAATGTTGATTTGAATAAAAAATTATACTGTGTCCTGGGCAAAAATATATCTGTCCAATTCCAGAATTTTTTGTAATTTCTATGCATTTTAAGGGATGGCAGTTTTAAAAATGGTGGATATATTAGAATTCCTTCCCTTGCCACTCTTCAGAGTCTTTGCATAATAAATGACATCACAAGGGGTTGACCAAACATTCATTTTAGCATTTTAAATTGGTACCTTTTCAACTAATTGTAAGTTCGGAATTTAAATGGTCAAATTGATTCCTCTGGAATATTTCTCCATTCACTGGTTCATGAGAAAATAGTTTGATAGATAGAATGACGCATAGATACCTTTTTTACTTTCTAATTTTAATAATGTAGATGGAGGTTAAATTTTTTTTTTAATATTTATATGAAGTTTTTGCAAAAAAGTTATTCAAAAGTTAAGTCTAGACTCTATTTATTGTTTCTCTTTTTTTATAAATTATTTAATGATTATAAGCACAATACAAAAGTAGCTGGCATTAATTCATTTACATGTAATATTGAAGAAACTTTTAATAACAATTTGTCTTGTGGAATATAGAGAGACCCTAGTAGCTGAGTGGTCATCGTCGCAAACTAGTCTACATTAAGTTGTACATTCTAGTCCAGATGCTATTCAAGACCTGTCATGTGAAAGGGTCAAGGCATATTAAATTTGTTGAGACTCAAAGACCTTATATTGGCAGGATGTGAAAATTAAGAACTACATATCAGTATCTAATAAAGCAATATTTAATATATTAATAGCTCATGTTATAAAAAACCAGAGACTTATTTATAAAATTAATGTTACCATGGTTATTATAAAGCTTGCATATTGATCTTTGACACATCAAAATAGGTAAGAACCTTAAAATAAAGCTAAAATCCGGTAAACAAGTTTTAACAAGAACAAAGCTAGTATTGAATCTGTTGAACTGATACTAATATGTTTAGTAAGTTTCAAATAAGGATGAGAGTAAAAGGATCTGAGCTAATTGCATGTGTACTTGAAATACAGAAGTTTTGACTAAATGTATATGACCATGAATATTAACTAACCAACTTTATAGTAAATTGTAATCGCAGAACTGTATAGCATATTTGTCCATATATTAAGGGATATATTTTTTGTTCATTTCTAATATCAAAATAATTAAGGATTAAACAATTATAAGCATGGTTATGGAAGTGCAAAATAAGTTTTATGCACAGAATGTTTTAATTAATTTTGTATAGTTATTAAAATTCTAAGATAAAATGAGTAATTGTAACATTTATTTTAATACTATTCTTCTATTTTGTTTTTTAAAGATATATTTTAGGAATTATATAATGCATTTGTAAAAATTGTTTTAAAAATGTATTCTTTCCTGTAGAATCATACTTTCCAATCAGTTTATGTAACTAATGGAACTGAGCCTCCTCCCCCACATGTAACAGTGAGCATATCTGAACATCCTCATGTAGAGTATCATCAAATGGTTTATGGACTTTCTGTAGTCGCTATGCTGGCAGCTAGTTTGATTCTTGGTTATTTATTTACAAAGGTGTGTATTTAATTGCTAAATTTTGTATAAGAGGGGGGAAAACTTAAATTCTTTTGTAATTAGATTGCTTGTTTTTTATCCATACTTTTGTAAAATATAGTATTCCTTACAGAATATTTTATTTATTCATTTCATATTTGTTTGGTGGAGTCGGGGATTATTTTCTCCATGCTATTACATATCTGCTTTTACTGAAAAGTGATATGTCTTATTGTTACATACCTTAATTTTATCATCTTTATTATTGTTTAAGAAGCATCCTCTTATTATAAGGGACTTAAATAAGCATTCTATAAAACATTGTAAAAAGCTCTAATTTTGTACATGAACTTAAACTTTTAGGTTTAAGAAAATTCTTTCATCTAAACGGAAAATATATTTTGGTTACTATAAATGTTTAGTCCATGTATGAACACAATACAGCTCAACTTTTTAGAGCTAGTAAGACCTTATTACTCAGAAAAACTTCATTAGTAGCAAGTTAAAAGTAAAATATTGAAGAGAGGGGAGGAAGAGTATTGATATATGTCAGGTGTGAAAAGTTTAGCCTCAAAATTAAATAAGTAATAAATAAAAATAAATCAAACTCCTTATTATCGTGTACGGATTTGTGGGTAAATAAGCCTATTTAAAGGTGGAGTGAGTGCATACTCAAAGGATTAGCTGGTGACTCCTCACCAAAATGTTGTCTATTTTTCCACCCAGTTGCGCGCCAAAGGGCCGCCATGTTGGATTTCATGTGTTTGAAGCAAAATCAAGAAGTCATTCTAGAGATGATGCCCTACTCATTTTACCAGCAGGCCTGGGGCCTGACACACAGACATATATATAGTATAATAAAATAAAAGTGATAAAGTTCTAAAGCCTACAATGCCAAAGAAGAAAGAAATTGGAGTTCAAAAGACACTACAAATGCAGAAACAAAGAGTCTTTGGACTAAACTAAAGACCTATTATGATTCCTAAAGCTGTTACTATATATATATATATATAATTTAAAGAGAACCGTGCCAGTTTGTGTCCTTGAAGTATATTTAACTATGGCTAAGAATTATATGAAGTGGATCACACAGATAGCTAGTCATATATTAGAATTCATTTATTTAATGATAATTATTTATATGTATGTATTCAATCTTGTCTCCTTATTACCAGTTTAATGAATTAAAGTGGAAATAAAATTTCCATCTGCTTAACAATTTATTTTCAAGAATTAATAACCAGTTAAAGAAATACAATGTGTGCAGGTCTAAATTTCATATAAATTTTTTCATTTAGTGGAATCGCAAGAAATCAATAATTACATATTTTCTCCCAACGAAATTTTATTTACTTATATGATGTGTGTGAAATAAATATAAATCTATAAATATATACTTGATGCATATTTAAGTATAAGACAAGAGAAAAATTTTTTAAATGTTTCCCACATGTAGTGTGTTAAGATGCCTAAAGTTGCCAAGTAAACATTTTGGTGTAAATAAGTGTGTTGTAAGAAAACATTTTTTTGAAACTATGCTTTGTAGCTTTTTGTACTTCACAAAATTATTTAATCTGTAGATTTTTTTCTCCTACATACATTGGCAATAATTTTTTTTAAAAAAAAAATCTCTATTTTTTTTTTCTTTTTTTTTTTTTCTTCCCAATTTTGTTTCTAACTATTGCTTATAAGTTATCCATTGTATTTGAGTAACTGGAATAAAAACAACATTGATAGTTTTCATGATATAATTCAAAGAACAATGTTATTTGATTATTTTTCTAGCATCTAAGGTTTGGGGGCCTTCAAATTTATTTCTTTTGTTACATTAATGTTAGTAAACAAGATCAAAAAATGTATATTCAATGATATATTTCCTTACATTTAATTTATTCTTTTAGATGACATTGCGTGCTTCAAGTAGTTTGCATGATAAATTGTTACAGAAAGTGTTTCGCAGTCCAATGCACTTTTTTGATACAACGCCAATTGGAAGAATCCTTAATTTGTTTACACATGATGTAGATGAAAGTAAATATTAATTTTTTTTCTTCAATATGAACAATATTAATTGTGAATCATCAATAGAGCTAATTTCATAATATAAAATATTTTATTTTCATACAGTTTTAATTAAAAAGTTTTTACCATTTTTAAAATTTTAAACTAAAACAATGAAAATAAGAAATGAGATATTGATTGTATAATACTATTACCTCTCTAATACTTCTATTATAGATAACATTATACATTTAATATCTTTGTATTGATTATTTTATAATTTTTATTATGTAACTACTTTATAAGGCAATATTAAATTAATGTTATTTTTTGTCTAAACTTATTTACATTGAAATTCGTTTTTATGTGTCATTTTTTTACAAACTCATCCTTTTTCTGTCATTACTCATCCATATTTTTTTGTGCATTTATTTATGCTCTTGTAAAACAAAAACTATTGTTGTTACTTATGCCACTTGATCAACAGTAACATTAGATCAAGGCCTGCATTTATACCTGTCGTTAGCCGTAGCTTTCCATGCAGGTGACAGTGTGATTTGGCTCGATTTCACTCCAATTTTGAGGAAGAACACTGGGGGATGGTCAAAGGCTTCCCTCTGTTCCCTTTTCACCAACCTCATGAGAGAACTTGTAGCCTGACGGTTGTTTAGAGTATATTCACGCCTCAAAGGCATAATACAATAACAAACATTTATGCCTTCTGCAGGATTCCAACCCAGGTCTAACCACACAGCAGTCGGCGGCACCGACCACTATACTGGATGAACAGCAAAAATATTTGTATTTCTAAGAATGCACATATTTAAATATATATATATATTCTACCATATTGTTATTAAAGTATCCAAAATTAATAATTTGAATTTTGACCAATACTGTGTTGGGCATATTTATTTGTGCTGTTATAAATTCTATTGTGATATTAATATTTGTGGGAAAATATGTACAATTTGAAAATTGAAAACAGGCAACAAAATAAAAACAATACACAATATAATATGTATATAAATATTTAACATATAGATACACATGTTAAAAATTAGCATTTATTAAATAAGCATGTTATTGGAAAAATTGTCATATAACAAATTGGGTGTTTTAAGGGTATATATTTATACAAAATAAAAATGTATGTGTGTAATTAACAATCAAAGTTCAATTGGATAAAATTCAGAGTAATTCCTAATGTACTTATTCTCTTTGAAAATATAATTGATATTTCTTGCTGCAGTTTTAAAAATGATGTAAAATTGAAAATCTTTAGGAATTCAATGAATCAGCAAATCAATGTTTAAATAAAGGTATTTCTAATAAAAATATGAAAAGAGTACTCAAGGTGCAGTAGCATTAGAAGATCTTGCCTTTTAAAATCCTGATGTAGATAATATTAATTGATGATGTTGAGATTTATATATATTGTAAGTTTTTAAAGTTATATTTTATGATATGAATTTTTTTCTGTTATTAATAGGCTGTGTATTATTGCTTATTAAAGAAACATTTATAACTAATGTTAAATCCTTTTGCAATGTGAATATTTCAGAATTAAAAATAAGTAATAAAATGGAAAGAGTTCACAAAAATAACTACCTTTTTTTTAAAAAAAAATAAGCAAAAGCAAGAATAATATATAATGGCAAATTAATCATTTTTAAGTGTAGTTTTAAAAACTGAGGTAATTGTGAAAATTGTTAACAAATTAAGAAAATTAAATTGTTAGTCTACATATAAAATGTGTGCTATTATAAAATGCTTATTGTCAAACTTTAAAAGTGTCTAGGAAAAAAAAATCATTTATTTGTAAGTTATAGTGCAGAAAAAATTCTACATTTTTTATTGAAAGTAATAAAATATAAGGTATTTATTGTTTACTTTGTTTCTTCCCAGTTGATACTCAGCTACCAGCAGTCATGGTTGTCTTACTTCAAAGAATTTCTACTCTTTTACTGGCTTTGTTATTGATTGTTATTGTATATCATTGGTTTGCAATTCCACTTGTGGTTCTGGGGTCTTTATTTCTGTTTCTTCAAAAACTCTTCAAAGCAACCATAAGGGACTTGAAAAGATTTCAGAGTGCATCTCGGTCACCCATTTTCAGTCATGTTGCTTCAACAGTGAAAGGCTTACCTACTATCAAGGCATTTGAAAAACAGGAGGATTTTTTTGACAAGTACTGCTGTATTCCTTTCTCTTTTTGAATTTTTTGTAATTTTTCTTTAATTCACCCTTGGAGATTTAAAAGTTAATAATCCTCAATAAATCAATTATCTTAAAGCTAAATAATTTCTGTTAATTCTTTTGACTCCTTTTATTAATTTGTATTTAGTTTGCATATGAAGAAATATTTGTACAACATAAAATTATGGAATATATTTTTGTAATAATTTCCTTAAAATGCTATTGGAAATTTTGGCTGCATTTCTCGTAAAATTTAATCTTGGGGAGAAAGCGGTTTTTTATGCACAATATCCATATTTAATTAGTTTTTATTTATCCTTTTTACCCTTATTACAACAAAGTAATTACTTTTGATGATTGGTACCATACGAATCGTGCTATGATATCAAAACAACAGAAACTCTTAACTTTTATATGAAAAAAACTAATGAGTCACAGATTTTGGTGGGAAATAGTGTGATTCATGTCGAGTCAATTTGTCTGTGAGGATGCTAATACATAAATACTAACTTTTTTTGTCATAAGTTTATGCCAAAGAAAATTTCTGTATTTGAGTTCTATGAAATATTTTTTTAGAAGAACTCATATTTTGGAGTTTTTAATTAAGTAGGGTTGGATAGTTAAATTGTGTGTGATGAGGTTGATTGCTTACAATTATTTGCTAAGTTAACTAACTTCAATGCTTAAAGAGAATTTGTCTTTTCATTTTAATGTTATTTAAACTGTTACTTAATTAGAAATTTCATGGTAGAGAAAAATATATTTTTTTTTAATGTTAAATTTTCAGCTGCTCATTTTGTAATTCTTTCATTATATCAATTTAAGCTTATTTTCAGGTTTCTAAAAAACTAAGTAAAGTTATTCAAATTATATATTTATATGATTAATAATTAAATGTTACTCATGTTTATGTGCATTTGATTGAATTCATTAAAAGTGGTTACTTTCTTCTATATTTTTAGGTTTACACAACTAGTTGATAATAATGCATCACCTCGATATCTCTATTACTCTTCTTTGAGATGGATGGGTATTCGGATGGATCTCCTGTGCCTTGTCATCACCTTAGCAACCATTTTATTTGTTCTTTACCTCAAAGATCAAACAAGTCCTGCCTTTGCCGCTCTTGCACTTGTCTTAGTATTGCAGGTATCATAATATTCTAAAAACTAGAATATATTACTCTTCATACAATATTAAATGTAAATTTCTGAACTTAATTCTTAACAGTATTGTGTGAAAGAAACTATAATCAATGTAATTTTATGTGCTAGAAGAAAATTTTCAATACAAATATATTAGTTTTGAAAGTAATTTTGCTTAGTATAAAATAATTTATTGGTCTATGAATCAATAATATTAGATGTGAAAAAGAAATGGAAAGTTTTTCGTGTCATTCTTTGCTTTTTCTAATCATATTATTATAATTTTGTTTTTCTCCTTTCTTAATAGCACAAAATCACATTTACTTTGCTCTCTTATATATCATTACTTATTCTGTCTTGGACATGTATTTATGATAGCACAGTATCTTACAAATTGTTTCTATGTTGTGCATGAAAAGGTGAATAATTTATCTTTAAAATTAAAATGAAGGCCTTTTTTTTACTTTATATTTTGTGTAATTATATTATAGAACAATATATATTGTTTTCTGTCGAAAACTTTTTAATATTTGAATATATATTATATAAACATACTCTTAAGGTAGTTGTTAGTGCATTATTTATTTGACATTTTTTTGTTTGTTTATTTTTTTTAGTTAAGTGGCCTATATCAGTACATAGTGCGACTTGGATGTGAATTAGAATCACGGTTTACTTCTGTTGAAAGAATACAATCATATGTTGAAGAACTAGAATCTGAAGCACCGCCAGTTATTGATAAAATGAGACCATCTCCTGATTGGCCAACAAGAGGGCATATTACTTTTAAAGATGTAAATATGCGTTATAGACCTGGTCTACCTTTAGTACTCAAGGGACTCACTTTTGAAATAGAGCATCAAGAGAAAATAGGCATTGTGGGAAGAACAGGAGCAGGTAGGCTGCACCTTCAGATTCATATTCTTTTTAAGAAAATATATAGACATTTTAAGTAATGTGTATTTCAAGGAAAAATACCTTGTACTTTAATATATTAAGTTTTTTTTTGTATTTGGTGTTAGTTTTGCATACATAAAGTAATACAATAACCAAAACTGTGAAATTGGGGGTATTTTTTTTTAAAGAATTATACTTTTAACTTTGCATGAATATGAAAAATGAATTGTTTCTTGTAGTAATATATATATGTAGCAACTTAATATTTAAATTTTCCTTAGCTTACTATTAAATTATACTCTAATCTGATACATTTTTCTGTATATCTTAAATGCAAATACCATTTTTTAAAAAACCAGTCTCATTTTATTTCCCGTGCTAAAAAAGGTTAAACATTCTATTTTGATACATTTCTATTCACAGAAAAAATAACTAAATAGCTTACGCAGACACTTTCCCAATGGTACCTGGCACCCAAGTATTTCCTTAAAATCACATGCACAATTTATAAAATAACTATTTTTCTTCACTTGAACATGTAATTATAACATTCCAATTATATTTTCCCTACTTTTACCTAATTTTGAATGTAGAAAGGGACCATTCTGCCTCTTTTGTTTCTCGGTACTTGAACAGAAAAGTTGCTCTATTCTCTCAATGTCTGAAGTTCATTAATAAAAGCGGATTTGTTTACTACAAGGATTTTCTTATGCCATCACTACAATATCTCTTTCAACAAAAGTGGAATCATTACATATATCTCTACATAAGAAAATTGAATAAGAAATTGAAACAAAGCAAACTGAATTCAAAAAACTTAAGTGTTTAAAAGGTCTTAATTTTAAAAAATTTATTTCAGTTAGTATTAAATAGGAGTTTATTATGATATAGAGTCATAACAAAATTATTAAAAGAAAGGAAGCTAAAATATTATAAATGCTTCCTGTTACAGCTCATCTACAAAAAGTAGTCCTTAAAGAACAACAGGTGTCGTCCACGTCACTTGACCATGGTTCAAAATTATGTGATCCGTCGCCAAAAGCCCTCGTGTAGCTGAACAATGCGACGTTAATATTCAATCAATCAGCCTTAAAGAACAACCAGTTTAAACTAAAATGTTGATGTTAATGATGCACATATTATAATAAAATTAATCAGTGATTATTTATGCAGTTACTTCTCATCTTCAAGAAGTAGTCCTTAAAGATCAACCAGTTTAAACTAACATGTTGATGCTCATGATGAAGATTATAATAAAATTAATCCATGATCATTTACACAGTGAGACTCAAGAACCATTGTAAATTAGTCTGAAAAACTTTAAGCATTAAATTCATTAACATTAAAACAAAAAGTTAAATTCCCAAACCTAAACATATTAATCCAATATTCAGTCATGCTAACATCTTAAGAAAAAGTCATAATAATAATCTCCCAAATAAACAGATTACATGCATTTATATATTAAGCGAAGAACTGATGCCATAGGAGAAAAGAACTTTATTCAAAGTTTTATGTATACAAAGCTACATCTTCAGTGGCGCTTTGACTAAATAGCATCGTGAGTGTAGCTCATACAGCATAAATCAAAATTTCGCTTTCCGCATGTTCTTGGTGGAACTTCACAAAGTTGAAGATTCCTCAGACATTTTTACAAAATCAGTAAACTATGCTCTGTGTTAATAATAGTTCATTTATTCAAATAACCTGGAGCCATCCAGATTCTTTCTCCATTTTTTAGATTCTTCATCATTCTTCAAAATGTCAGCTCATTATCTATAATACACTAATCCTTTCCACACCAGTGAATTTAACATTAAAGAAAAAATTGATAACCTCCCAATAGATCAGTTGCAATTGATTTGGATATGTAACATCATGGCACAAGTGTGTAATGTTCCCTCCAAATAAATCCAAAGGTGAAGTTATCCAGAAGGGAAATAAAAATGACTACACTCAACCAGATATCCAATTAAGATAGCAGTCAGTGGTCCTTTTATGTAAGAGAAGACTTTACTGACAAAAGGGAAAAGCGACTCTGGTTTTTTGCTTAAAACTTCCACCCTGTGGAGTTGACCTGATAGTTGAGTTGACACGGTTGTGAATTTGTAACTGGCGTATTTCCATCAAGTTGTGAATTCTTAGTGCTTCTGTATAGTGAGGCTGATGCATGTTAAATCTACTGAGTTCAAAGTTTTCACGTTGGTGTTCATGTTTGGAATGCCAGCTCGGGTGCCATCCATGTCACTGGTTCACCAATAATCCTCATCTTGCATGAATGTAGTGTTAATAAGCAATTGATCAATTCCCTTGTGTACTTGTCATTTCTCAGTAAGCCTCACTGTTCTTTGCATGCATGCAAGAAATCTTAAAACCTTGATGAATTTTATATCATATGATCCATTTTGTGTGATTCTAATAATTTAAAAGATCCCAAAATTCCGTTACATTAATTATTCTTCAATTTTAGTGCTTTAAAATGTTTTCATTGAGAAATTTTTAGAGCTTTTCACTGTGGAATTTTTTAAATATACTTTGTATTAATATTGTTACATAGAATAACTTTTGTAATTATTTCTAGGAAAGTCATCTTTGGGAGCTGCCCTATTTCGTTTGGTTGAATTAGCCTCAGGAAGTATAACCATTGATGGAATTAACATAGAGGAACTTGGTTTGGAGGATTTACGATCTAGAATGTCTGTTATTCCCCAAGATCCAGTTTTATTTCATGGCACAATTAGGTAAATATCATTTGGAATGCAAGGAAAAGGAATTTAATAAATAAAATAAGGATTTAAATAATAAAAATAAGGATTTGTTTGATTTTAAATTTTTTCATTGTATTCTTAACAACGGACATTATAATTGTTTTATAATATATAAGTGCGATTTTTCATTATTGTATACAAAATTCATGGTATTCAAAAGTGTAATTTTTCATTATTTAATACAAAAGTGTGATAAAATAGTGGTAAGTTTGATTGTTAGATTTGCTTAAAAAGGTTCGTCTTTAAACTACCTGTGTAATAAAATTTATTTGTGGTTTAACTCATTTTACTTCAGATAAGCAGTTTCACAAATTCTGCATATTAAAAGTATTTTTCTTGAAATATTTTTTAATTTTACGAATTAATTTTATTTTTGAATATTGACATTATTTATTTTTGTTTGTGTTGCTGACATATATCTGTGTGTATATTTCAGGTACAATCTTGATCCTTTGAATGAATTTGAGGATGAAATGTTATGGAAAGT
>BMAV01011445.1:6612-23213 GCA_019973955.1 Trichonephila inaurata madagascariensis | reverse complement strand
CACAAACAAAAATAAATAATGTCAATATTCAAAAATAAAATTAATTCGTAAAATTAAAAAATATTTCAAGAAAAATACTTTTAATATGCAGAATTAATTTTATTTTTGAATATTGACATTATTTATTTTTGTTTGTGTTGCTGACATATATCTGTGTGTATATTTCAGGTACAATCTTGATCCTTTGAATGAATTTGAGGATGAAATGTTATGGAAAGTTCTTGCAGAAGTAGATATGAAATCAAAAGTAATCATTAGAATTTTTTGTTTTAATTTTAAAACTTCCAGGTTGGCTAAGGGTCACCTCATGAAAATTAGTGAAAAAAAAAAAATGATTTTTCAATTGCCTATTTGAAAATAAACTATTACTTCTCCTGCTTTTAATACTTAACTTTAACAATATTAGAAATATTTTGGCAATCCAAGCAATAATGTTAGTATGCATTACTTAAAGGTAAAAGTGTTTCATTTAAATCATAATTTCTTAAAAGTTAAATTACAATACATATTAATACTGTATACATAAACATTTTGTGTCAAAGAAGTTATTCAAACAATACTTAAGTGCATGAATTTACATTATTTTGAAGCTTTTCCCATGTTACTCCAAATATGATTTTAAAAAAGATAAACTACTCAAAATTTTCTAAAATTTTCTCATTAAAATAATGCAATAATGAGAACATACAAAAATTTGGTGATCATACAACAATCAATTTTTTAAAAATATTTCTTAATTGTCCTTTTCAACATTATGGAGACAGAGGAAATCTGCATGAAGGGACCATATAATTGTACATATGACTATGCTTTAATTCTAAAATTAAGAATTTATTGACTGTAGCTATTTTTTTTTTTTTTTTTTTTTTTTTTTTTTTTTTTTTTTTTTTTTGTTTTTTTTTTTTTTTTTTTTTTTTTTTTTTTTTTTTTTTTTTTTTTTCATTTTTCAGATTTCTGCTCTAGAAGGTGGGCTAGATGCAGTAGTTGTAGAAGGAGGAAATAATTTTTCTGTTGGTGAAAAGCAATTGATATGCATGGCAAGAGCCTTACTTCGACAAAGCAAGGTAATGAATTAAACTTTAAAAACTTCACTTTATTCTAATTTATATTTTAAATTATGCAAATATTTTTCTACAGAGGTTAATGATTTAACACATTTTTTTATGAAAGCTAATTTAAAGGAATAATTTATATATAAGATTAAGTTAGACTCATTAACAATTTAAAAACCTATGTGTCATAATTTTGCAAATTCTACATTTTATCATAAATACCTTTACTTACAGTATGATAAAATGTAGAATTTGTAAAATTATGACACATAGGTCTTTAAATTGTTAACGAGTCTAATTTAATCTTATATATACTTACAGTATTATCTGACTATGTCAGGTAGGTGGCATGAGAGCAATAACAACACTTACAGTATTGAGTTTGCCTGTTTTGTGTTTCATATTTTTCATTCAGTAGTTATTTGAATGCTCCAATCTAAATTATTGAATAAAATATTAATTAATAAAATTTAATTTAATACTAATGACTGAAGCTGTAATTAAACTTATAAAAAATTATCATAATTCTGAAACACATTAATTTGCAGTCTAATGAGTTTTATAAGTCATCATTCTCTAAAGCAGGAAATATATTTATATCTACTGTTACAATAAACGTCTTTAAAATAAATTTTCTTCTATACTTTTAAGCATTAACTTCATTTCTAACAAAATCTGAAGAAAAATTCTTTAAGTTTCTTCAAAAGAGTTGTCTTAGTTTCCTTATTGAATATAAAATAATGTTATAACTAAGAGTTAGAAGCGATTAAAAAATATTTTGTTATTGCTGGGATTTGATAAATAACATTTTTTGACCTATTTGATTTTTTTAAAAAGCAGATCACGTTCTAAAAATAAATTAATCTTTTATTTCATTATCTTGATGTTTCGAAATAAACTTAAAACATTAAAAAATAAATCAGCTCTGCAGTCAGTCTAAGATGCATTTTACCCTGGACTTTATTATATCTAAATTTGCTATCAGTTGTATTTAATAATTACATCAGAAAAATTACATTAAGTTATTAGATAGTATGACATCATATTTTACATTTGGAACAAGGAGTAGAAGATGAAATGTATGTAATAACTGATGCAGATTCTAACAATTATATTTTGAGATTTAAATTTCAGAAGCTGCTCAATCTTATGATTAAAAACAAATTTATCATTATAAATTGCTCCAGTAATATCAAGAGATTACTTTTAGAAAGTGTTTTACTTTTTCTCAACACTGTTTGTATATCTGCCAGAGTGGTCATTCAGTAAAATTGCTACATTTTTCTCAGCAAAACTTCCTTTCCTTTTTATATTTGTACATACCCACTCTCCAACACAAATCTACTAAATGCATACTTTTACGTGACATATCCATTCTTAAAGAGTTTACTGATGGCGAATCTTGGTTTTGTCTACTTGATGGCCAAAGACGTACTCAACTTTCTGTCCTCCTTAGAGTCCATCACTGGACATGATTATTTGCAGGTGCATTTCTTTAAAATTGGCCTAGCTGATCATCTGCTCTGCTCTCACTGTAATTCAGGACCAATAACTGAGAAGCATTTTTTTGATTGCCCATCTCTTAAAGTTTGCTCTCAAAATAACTATGGAGTTCTCCCTCCTACTAATACAACTGTTTTATACTGGACTGCAAGACTTATTACTTCTGAAAGGATGTTGGTGGGAAAAAAAAAAACTTTACCTGCACTCTAGTGAGAAAATGCCAAAAACATACAAGTATGTTTCCTGCATGCTGTATGTTAAAATAAAAAGTAAAAAATCATTAATACTAGAAATTTGAAACCGATATTTCAGCTAAATTTAACATAGTAATGAAAGTAATTTAAACAGAAAATTTAGAGGGCATATTTTTAGAATTGAAGAAGAAAAGGAAATTAAAATTATGGTTTGTTCTTCAAGTACAAAATTTTCAAAAGCTTAGATTTAGAAATTTTTCTTTGAATTCTTCTTGAGAGAGAAAATATCCTCAAAGGCTGTACCCTCAAAAAGTTCAACCACTTTCTTTGGCTGAGTCCAATTTGACATACATTAAAAAGGTTAAAATGGAAGATGATCTTCCTCTAAATGAGCATATACTGGTAGTTTCTTAGTGAAAGTACTTAATAAATAAAAAAAAAATTCAAGATTTTAACTTTAATTTTTTGTAAATATTATATGAATTAACCATATGCTGTGTAAAATACATGAAATTTGTTTTAATAAATATTGAAGTTTTTATTTTGAATATATAAAATTACTATTTCATTAAAGGAGTTGTTCTCACATTTAAAGTTTACTTATTTTTTGCTATGTACAAATATTTGTGTAAAAATTTGTGACTATCAAAATAAACTTAAAAATAACTTAGTAATATTGAATTTGCATTGTAACAACAATTACAATTTTTTATCACACTTAAAAACTTATTGGGATTTTTTTTTTCATGCACATTATTTTACAAAGGCTTTTAATAAATTGTTTTCTGCATTTCATTTTTAAACACAATGTCCTGTGTTCTATCATAACTGTTTTATATGCACCAATATTTACATTAGTAATTGATGTATGAAATTTAGCTTTCGTAAATTAGTTAATGTTTGCTTTTCTATCCTTTTTTTATTACATTTTGGTATTTTGTTCTCCACATTCCTTTTTGTTTTTAAAAATAGCCTAGTTCAGAAAACAAAACTGAAATACCTATAGAAATTTCTAGCAATAATTCTTCAGATGTCTCCAATGAGAGTGAAGATGCAGTTGTGTGAGTGAATGTTGATGAGTGTGAAAACATACCTTTGGACAGTGACATTGTACCTTTAGAGAAGTGTAAGGTAGCAGCACTTTCATGTGAATTAAAACTGGTTGCATTTTATCAAATTTTTGCATATGAGGGTTTTCTGTTGTTCTGAATGATTTATTTTCTCATAATAATGTAATTATTAGTTTGGGAATGTTTAAGGTCATCCTGACATTCATTGCATTTTCATCTGAATGTTACACTGCAGCCTCTGCTGTTAGTGTGATGCTTAGTGACTGATAACGAGTAATTAGTTGATAAGATATCTCACTAATAACTGAATTAAAAAGAATAACTGCATAAAGAATATCTAATTAGTAGAGTAAATTAAAAGGAAAAAATCTTTAATCTGATAATATAATCTCAATATTTTTAACAGGTTGTGTTATTAGACGAAGCAACTGCTGCAGTTGACAATGAAACAGACCATTTTATTCAAAAAGCTATCAACCAGGTATTTGCTAATTCAACAGTGCTGACAATTGCTCATAGATTAGCAACAGTTGCTAATTGTGATAAAGTTATGGTGCTGTCTGAAGGAAAAGTAAGTTTTTATGTGTGCAAGATATTTTTTATTTGAAATGGAATTCTTTTGAAATAATGGTAGATTAAAATTTACTAAGAATTCCTAATTTTGATTTCTTATAACTTAAATAATTATTTTGACTGTTAAAGTTTATGAATGCTATTATTCCAGAGAAAGAGTTTTCATTGAATCCTTAGAAAATGCAAACTTCCTGCTAGAATTTTTAAAAAGAAAATATGAAGTATGGCATTTGATGCTGGATTATTATCCATCATACTAAAAAAGTTTTGATTTTTTAAAATTTTTTTCTTATTATTGTGCTGTTAGTGTTTGAATATTTGAATAAAGATGCTTAATTTTTATGAAAGATCTCTGAACTTAATATTTACTATTGGAAACAGATTAATTTGTGTCTTTTAAATAAATCAATAAATAGTATTTTAGAAATTATTTTTACATAATCTAAAACTCATGTTACTCACTACGAGGTACAATGATTGCTATCAACTTTGTAACTCTTGAAGAATGTTTATACTTCATTAATTCATAATCATCTATATGTAGCAGTACAAGAATATTTAATCCTCCCAAGTTATAGATAGGAACCTAGACACCAGAAAATTATAGTTTCCTTTTTGTTTCATAATACAATCTTTGACTATAAAGTTCGGTGAATAGTCCTGTAACATTAATGTAGATAAAATGCTAACAAAAGTTACCTTACTGTCCTTCAAAATAGTCATCTCCCATAACTATACAAGCCTGAGATCTGCTATACATGTCCGGGAAACTTTGCAAAAAGTCTTCTTTTGGGATGGAGTTCAAAAACCTCGTCATGTTTCGTTGGATGTAGGAATATCATCAATGTCGATAATACGTTTTTCTTATCCCTAAATTCTGGGTAACGATTTATTACATAGATTCATGGCCAATCTGAAGTTCATTAGCTATCATGCACGCAGTTAATTGATGATCTTTAGTGATTAATTTTCTCAATGCTTTTATCACCAACGCAGGTCGCCTGTCTTCCTCTATAGGGGTTATCAAAACACTCATCCTGCTTTTCAAAAACTGGCAGACCACTCTTACACTTCATAGACAGTGCTTGATCTTCATAAGTATGTGCTAGCATCACATGTTTCTTTCAGTGTCTTGCCAAGCTTAAAACAAAATTTAAATTGATCTTTTGTTCATTCATTTTCCTGTTCTCAGTTAAGAACCTATGTACTAAACAAGCACTTTGTAAATCAAGTCTTACACAGAACACAAAAGAGTCTCAACTGAGTAACGGTGCAGGCAAATGGTCCACACTTGCCGCTTCACATGTGCAGCGTTTTCTTTCGCCAGTGTTGCCAAATCGATTGTTCTGACTTCATTCACTGAATATTGTCAAAGGTTGTATAATCAAAACTAAATGCACTGCAAATGAACTTTAGCTTCCCCCTTTACTTATCGATTAAATTATTTTAATGAAATCAGTTTAAGGTGCCAAAAATACTGGGAACTGATTATTATTAATTGTCATGAAAATAATTGCTAGTTGAATATACTAGGCTGGTTTCACATATTATGAAAATTTATCAAATTTGAGTCAACTGGTTAAAATTTCAAGATTTGTCTGTAAATATCAATTAATAAACTATCAATGATCCTTCTCGTATTAAATTTTTCTGCCTGAGAAAAATAACAATATCAAATCAAAGTTTTATTTCATATGTTGTATTATGTACTGTAGAAAGTTGTCTGTTATGCAAAAGTAATTATATTGTGCTTATGTATAAGTAATTTTGATCAATTGCTTTATCCTGTAGTTGTTGTTTAACTATTGAATCATAATTATCACATTCAGAATTGAACTTTAAAAATATTTCTTACTTTATAATGTTATATATCCCAATTCATTTTTAATGTATATGATTGTTTTTTTACTTTGACCATTTTAGATTGTTGAATTTGACCAGCCGACAGTTTTATTAGCCAATAAGAACAGCCATTTCAACAAGTTAATGTCAGCATCGCCATCCTCATACATTGGTTGATTTTTATAACTGTTATGATTTTAGTGATATTCTAATGAGACTAATTTGTTTTTTGTGCTTCAAATGAATTATCTGCTTTAAAGGTATTACTGAGTGGAAGTTGCAGAATCTTTATTATTTGATATAAACGGACATGTATGCATATTTTTGGTAGTATGGGGATTTTATGAGAATTACGAACTAAGATGTGATATTTTTAAGCAATGCATTTGTATTTGTAAGAAGATATTATTGCCCTTAATTTTTTTTTTTATTATTATTAAATCAACTAAACTATTTCGGATAAATATTTGTATTTTTGAAAGTTGTGATTTTAAAAAGTTTTGCAAAATACTCAAATGTATATTTGCTATTGATGTTTGGAGAATGTGATTTTTTAATCTAATATTTCTTAGAATTTTGATTTAATATTAATTTTTGATAATCAAGTGTAAAAACTTCTGAAATTTTATAATTTGGGCTTATTGTTATACATTATTCCATAATGTTTTACTTTCACTGTAAGTGTATTTATTTCTTTAAATGCCATATTATGACATATTTGTTGTCCTTTACAAATAAAATATAATGTGTTAATGTTAAAATTTATAAGTGTTTTGTACAATATCTGTGTTTTTAATTTTTCATTGTTGTGATTATAATTCTTCTAATCCTATATATGTGTTTCACTTATTGTCATGTGGGAAAGTATTTGACTGTTTTGATTTTTTAGGAGTTTAATATTTTTTTTTTAATGCTCTAAACTAGACTGTTGTATTTCATTTTGGTGAAATAATGTTAGATATATTTATATATAATGCTGAAGTTTTAAAACATTTTTTTTTATTTCATTGCATTATACATTTAGGTTATATTCTTTAACAGTTTTTGTATTATAATGCTGAAAATTATGCTCACTCTTTTGTATTGTTAATCTTTTCAAAACTCTGCTATGCCATTCACAGTATTATTTGAAAATTTTGATAAATAATAATAGTGCAAATATATTTGATATTAATCGGTATGTTAGATTAGTCACTTGGTGTGAGGGGAAGATGCAAGTAAGTCAAATGGAATTTTTAGATGTATTTGTCAAAAAATTGCACATAAAAAGAATGAACTTCTGAAATATTTTTAAAAATTTTTTAAGTGTTACTACACAATCTATTATTTACAAAATTAAAACTTATAACAGTTTCTCTTTTTTAAAAAATGCAGTTTAATGTGACATGTAATGAAATTGTTTTAAATCAAAAATTAATATTTGTATTGTTGATTATCTTTTTTAAAAAATATATACAATGGAAATCAACAGAAAATGAAAAATGTTGCATTTGAATTTTAATGTAGAAAAAAATGCATTATAACTATTCATTCTAGTTACTTAATTGCTAAGATCTTTTTTTAAAAAAATGAGAACTATTTTTTATATATAAGACTTTTGTTTTTGTGTAAATAAATTTTGCATGAATATGATGCACTGTTAGGGTAATAAAACCCATTTTAATTTTGTAAAAATTGAATTATGTATTGTTTATTTTGACATTCATTAAAAAAATGTTAGTTTTATGTGTTTTTCTTTGAAAAAATCATAAAGTAGCTGTATTTAGCTCATTTTATTAGTTATACAAAAATTAAAATTTTCTTTTGTTATCAATTAAATCCTTACCCAAATGGTTATACATCACAAATGTAATCTTAAAATCACTAAGTAACTATTTTAAATTAAAGTGGACAAAAATTCCAAGTTAAATTTCATCAGACTGGGATTAACAAGTTAAAAAATATTATAAGAACCTAATAAGTAATTTTGTAGCTTTAACCACGTTTTGTATTGTAATGTGTATTACATCAATGGTTGTTAAACATTTATTGTCACGGCTCCCTTGTTGGGTTATAAAAAATTTTACTGTTCAGCTACTCTTAAAACAGATTGAATACAAAGAGGGAAAAGGTGCAAATGTACTGCATTTTTGTTTTTGTGATGAATTCAACTGTTTGAAAGATTTTTTTTCGTTATTTCGCTTAAGATTATAGAAAATTAAGTTAATTTTACACTCATATCACTTGAGTTAGAAACTTTGCTCTTGTATCCATTTTTATATTGGTGCATACCTAAGTAAACTTGCAGAGATAAGTTGAAGTAAAATTTGCAAATTGTTTCACAGCAGCTTAGCCAACAGCATTATTTCTGAATATTGCTTCATACAGAACTCTTCTTAGCCTCTATCATGGTATGTCTGTATGAAAGTGCTGTGTCTGCTAATCTTGCTTGCTGACTTGCTTTGGAAAAGATTCATTCGTCATTCCGTTGTTTGTTTATGGTAGCCAGAAAAGGGCTTCATCATCCAACTGTAAGTGTCATCAATTGTAAGGAAAAGAATCAATTAGGCTTCTTTTCAAACTTGCAAGGAAACAATAACAATTTTAAGGAAGTTGGTTAGAAGATTAATCTCATTTTTTTAGACAAATTCTTGCGACTGTAGGAAGTTGAAAATGTTTTTCTCTCTCAACACACGTGTTTTAAAAATATATTTTTATGCAAACTGTTTTCTCTAATTGTGCTTCTTCTTTCCCTTAGAAAGAAATGATAGTTCCATTTATTTTTTCAAAGTTATCCCAATTTAAGGCTTCCCTGTAAATGTGATCTCTGCATCTTTTAGTTCAAACAGTATGACTGAGATTTCTTCCTTCATAATCACTGCACTTCTATATACAGTAATCCATGCCCAGATCTTCTGCAATAAATTTTAAAAAGCATGCTTGATGTGTATGGCCTCTTTTGGTGAAATTTGAAAGATAAGACGTTGCAAATCGAAAATGAAAAGTAGATTAACACTACCATAATTCAGCTGTACCACCATGCCTCATAATTCGTTGTCCAAAACAATCTTTGAGAAAGCTTTGCACTTTAGCTTCCTACTGTATAAAGACATAGTCACATGATTAAATGACAAGGACTGTAATGTGGACAGGGGAATATCTACTAAGTCAGACATGATATCCTGCAATACGTACAGATATATCTGTCAAGATCAAGATCGAATCGTAACTTGATGAATCGATTCACAAAGAATCAAAGTCTAAAAAATCGATTTTTTTTTCCGTCTGCATTTGCAATGTAAATATAAATCCATTTTATGAAAAACAAGAAAGATACCATGATAAACTATCTCTTATCAGTAAAAACAGCGAATTTTTTAGTTCAGGGTATTCGACAATTACAATTATTTTTATTACCATATCAAAGAGTAGCTGGTATAAAAGATATTTATTTTCTAAATGTATGTGTTACATTAAGTTTAAAAAAATAGATAACATAGCTTATAGCTCCCAATGCTTAATAATAAGCTTTTTAAAAACAGCCTGTCAAGTCTACTGGGATCCAAGCGGTTCTGCTCATCACTTGCGATGTTGCCGGCAATCGAAAAAAAGGCGCTCACAAGGAACAGATGATCCAACGATACTCATATACATCACGGCTATTAAGTGAACGTGTTGATAAATACAGTTTTTTTGTTCTTGCCAGTAAATTAATCCTTTAACCACCAACACCGTAATATTACGGGTTTTAAAGATAGAACATTCACCTCTCTAATTGTTAATAATTTTATGGTTTTTACCAAAACAGAAAAAAATCGAATTTCGATTTTTTAGAATGAAATATCGATTTAAAAAATCGATTAATTGATCTCGGATCGCCATCCCTACTTGAAATGGGGTCTATGACTTCAAATAACCTAGGAAAAAAGGTTATATACAAACACTATAAAATTTTAACTCTCTAATATAGTAATTATATTCTTACATTCGTCTTTTTTTAGTTGTAACCGAATTTAGTTTACGTTTCCATTATTAGTGCGTAATTTTTTTCGAATACCGAATAAGGCGTCATTTCCTGATAACCATCTAGTAGGGCATACTTTTTAAAGGGTAATTTTATATTTTTGGATTAATTAATCATTAATTAAAATTGCTCAGCGTTTTGTGCTATTGCCAAAAAAAAAGTATATATATATTTTTTTAAGTAATCGAAAAATTGTGACACTTTGGGAATGTGTTTCGCAGCAGCATTTAAAATTTAATGAATGTGCTGCACAATGAACATAATTGGCATTTGGAGCGTGCTCTTTCATAAGGGTTTGTAACCCTCCATATACTTATCGACCTAACATTTGTCCCCCTACATTTAGACAAATCAATTCCATATTTTTCGATTGCATTTAAAATTTCAGTTTTAATCCCTTGGGCAGTGCAATCATCTTCTGACATAAATTCCAAAAGGGACTCGCAGATTTTAATTTCGTTAGGTACATCTCATCCTTTATTTTATCTTAATACACTAGCGTAAGAGGATTTGCAGACTCGATCGATTATCTCTAGAACTACTGGACCGATTTTAATGAAATTTGATATGTACATGCATTGATACAATACAAAACAAATAACCATTCAACAATTGCAATACACACGCATGATCGTGCGTAACACTCGTTGGAGTTGGAAGGTATGAAACAGCGGTTGCAGAATAAACAAAAGAAATGGATTAATAGGGGGTATGACCCCCTCTTACAGCTATATAGGCCTCACAGCGTGATGCCATACTTGGAATAAGGCAGTTTATCAGTTCTTGTGGCAATTGGTCCCACTCGTTCAGCAACGCTGTTTTCATTTCCGGGATGGCTCTCGGAAGGGAGTTGCAATTACCCTACCCAGACATAGCCTTATAGGGTTGAGGTCTGGCAACCTGGCTGCCCAATCCATACAGCGAATATCCTGACTCTCTAGAAATTCGTCGAACAGAAGAGATCTATGTGCCCTCGCGTTATCGTCCATTAAAATCAACTGGGGGCCACATGCACCCCTGAAAAGGCGAACATAGGGCTCCAAGACCTCATCCCTATACCTCACACCAGTCAGAGCCTCTTTTAAAGACATGGAGAGGTGTACGGCTATCCAACATGATGCCTGCCCAGACCATTAAACCTCCTCTGCCATAATTGTCGATTTCGTGGACTTAGAAGTGTAGGTAGTGGGTCCCTGGTTCTCTCTATGTAGAAGTACGGCGAGAATCGGTGTTAAGGCTGAAACGGGACTTCTTCTATATTATAATACTGATTTTCTTTTTTAAAAATGTCTTTAAAACACTGCACAGTAATATCCTCAACTAGATGCCTTCTTCATGCCCTTATGATTACAAATAAAAATTTTGAGCAATAATATATAAAAATATACTAACTTTACTTTATGATTCTTTTATATACAGTTTTAAAATTACACGACTGTTTTTCTTTTCGCGATTAATTTTCTCTAATTCTATTAATTTACTCCTCCCGTTGGTGTGGTGTGGTAGTTAGGAGAGGGAGGCTCCAGCTCAGGTGTCGTCCTCGTCACTTGACCATAGTTCAAAATTACGAGGTCCGTCGCCAAAAAGCCCTCGTGTAGCTGAACAATACGACGTTAATATTCACTCACTCACCTGATAAAAAATGAATTACCTTAAAATCCAGCGTATAACGTGCACTTATACTTTCCAGCTCCAATTTTTAGGTAATTTTTTTTTTATCAGGCCCCTCCCCCCTTTACGAAAAAACTTGAAATGTAATGCTCAATGCTCTAATGCTTTGAAATCATTTATTCGGGGTATTATTTCAAGTCTTAGAAAAAAAATAGTCTAGTTCTAGAACTACAACTCTTTAAGGTATCCGACTACGTTTGGAACCGTGATTTTAAAAAGGTGCATAAATGGATAATTTTCATGATATTTAG
The DNA here is from genome assembly GCA_019973955.1 of Trichonephila inaurata madagascariensis. Classification (NCBI taxonomy): domain Eukaryota; kingdom Metazoa; phylum Arthropoda; class Arachnida; order Araneae; family Nephilidae; genus Trichonephila; species Trichonephila inaurata. The sequence goes on along the minus strand of BMAV01011445.1, from coordinate 11,054 downwards.
TGTCACTTAGATTAGAATACATGTATAAAATTGTTTTAAGGACATTTTGACAAAAAAAGTTATTTAAATACAATATTTCGACAAAAAATTAACTTAGAATAATCTTTTTTCCAAAATGTTCTCCTTTTATGAAAAATGCTTTTATTATAATAATATTTTGCCCTTATATAGCTCAGACCTCTGTAGAGAGGCTCAACTAGAATTTTTGAAGTATATAACTTAGAAGTGGGTTTATCCGTGTTTTACGACAACAGAGGGTAGAAATTTTAAGAAAAAAACTCCGATAATTATATATTTCAAATGATTGTAACTCTGAAAATAAGGTGAATTTTTCAAAAATCATAGTTGAGCCTCTGTACAGAGGTCTGAGCTATATACAGGCAAAATATTGTTATAATAGAAGCATTTTTCACAAAAGGAGGACATTTTGAAAAAAGTTTATTCTAAGTTAATTTTCAGCCGAAATATATATATTGTACTTAAATAATTTTTTATTGTAATACTATTCTTAAAACTATTCTTTATATACATTTTCTAATCTAAGTGACACTAAATATCATAAATATTATCCATTTATACGTTTTTGCAAAATCACGGTTCTGAACGTAGTCGGATACCTTAAGTTAATAAGGAATGCCATTTCTTTTAAAATAACAGTATTTCGATTCATGCAGAAGTCTAATTTTTTTCAATGTTCATCTTTTCTTTTATTTTTAAAGCTCTCATTTTTATACCCGGCGTATAACGCGCCCCCATAAATTTCGATCTTATTTTTTGTGTTAAAAGTGCGCGTTATACGCCGGATTTTCCGGTAATTATTTTTTTACTGCACGCAAAGGACTATGGTGTAAATTATTGTACTAAAATTAAATATATTATAAATGAAATAAACTTACATCCATTTTTCAGAAGGTGAAAATATTATATACATCTTCATTCCGCTCACTCCATTACAACATTACATTTCTACTAGCTGGATTTACTCAAGCAACTCATTAAATCCATCATCGAATTCTTTCGTTGCCAGATACAATAGGATAAAAGACTACTAATCTGAACTTAAAAATATATAGACATAATTTGTTTCTCTGACAAATAGAACTAAATACATTACTCCCAACGAAGTTCTCGTTGAAAGAGGATTAACATACCGAAGCTCATCTGCCTCCCTTCATCCATCAACGCCTATTACTACAAGACTAAAATATGTAGAATTACATATGCAGTAACAAATCATTTCAAGACAGTCGCTTTTCCGATTCTGTACCACTCCTTATTTTCTCATTATTTTGAGTAAAACATCTTTTAAAGATTTCTTATCGTGGGAACAAAAATGTAAAGTTCATGGGAAAATTTTAACCGGGGGCCCCTGTAGCTTGGGGGCCCCGAATCATTGATACGGCGGTAGCTACACCCCAGTCGTTACTCTAATGTCAGCACATGCTTCTATTATCAAACAATTGACATTTATACCACTCGATAGCTAGATAACTACGGGCCAGCTGCTATCAATGGGCTCAGTGCCTGGTCGGTGTACCTGAAAAGGAGCCCTATAATAAATTCTTTTGTCTTTGCCCCTTTTAGGACAATAAAAAAAAAAAATTATCATCGCACAAAAATAAATTAGCTATGGCAACTTATACGCTTTTTTAGCTGGTGTATATGGAGACGCATGAGTTCATCTTCATTTTTCATATTATTCATTTGTTTGTTTCTTTCCTGCCTGGCCTCAAAATATTCTAAACATCTGAAAATTTGAGAATATGTTTTGTTTTTCTCAAAAATTACAATTTAAATAGCCAATGGTCACTTCTTTGTACGCATGACGAGTATATTCATCATGATTTATTGATTGATTGAATATTAACGTCGCACTGTTCAGCTACACCAGGGCTTTTGGCGACGGACCACTTAATTTTCAACTATGGTCAAGTGACGTGGATGACACCTGAGCTGGCACCCCCCTCTCCTAATTACCACAACCACACCAGCGGGGGTCTTTACTGTATATAAGCAAAATATTATTATTTTAGAAGAATTTTTTATAAAAGGAGAACATTTTGAAAAAAGGTTATTCTAAGTTACTTTTTTTTTGTCAAAATATTGTATTTAAGTAATTTTTTTTGTCATAATGTCCTTAAAACAATTTTATACATGTATTCTAATCTAAGTGACACTAAATATCATGAAAATTATACATTTATGCGCTTTTTTAAAATTATGGTTCCGAACGTAGTCGGATACCTTAAAGTTCAAAATCCATCAAAATAGTCGAGCACAGTTCTCTCTTTTTTTTCGCACTTTTCCTGCAGGACTGTTTCTGTGATTTCTTTGATCTACTACTTCACTTTTCCATCCGTTTCTTTAAACCTTTTGGGCGGGACTCTCTCACGCTTCTTCAATTCCTGATTCGCAAGAATATGGACTTGCACACGGCACCCTAAGAATTGCTCTCTTACACTGTTGATTCTTTCAGACCAATGTCCCGTCTGGCCCACGATTATCTTGTCACCCCATGCCGAAAGTCATATGGGCGGCCATAAATCAACATGTCACTACGATGTATAGTACACAATTCTTGGCATTTCTCCCTCGGAAAAGCAGGCCATATTTTCCATACATGTGTAGAACGGCCACGTGTTAGATGGACACAAAAGAATGGAAGGTGATGAAACAAGAATGCTTTATCTATCACCTGATTTGATGGAAGAGGCCACACGGTACGCTTTCTCGCCTGGGGTGCTAAGAAACAAAAGAAGAGTAGCAGACAGCTGGCGAGTGAATATTAATGTCGCATTATTCAGCTACTCGAAGGTTGGATAGCGGACCTCGTAATTTTAAGCCATGGTCAAGTGACGAGGACGACGCCTGAGCTGGCAACCCCTCTCCTTCCACACCACACCAATGAGAAGTCGTTTGGGCCTCGACATATTTAACGTACATCGGACCCTTCTGCACTATGGGTCTTCAGCAGTCCTAGGCTCTAACTCATAACTTTGCAATGATAAAATATGCTGCGCTTTACACGATAGCGAAATTATATGAATGTTAGAGCACTTTTATATCTGAAAAAATATTCCAAACTTAGGGCATATTCTTTAACGTTACGCGAAGGCAGCCTTAAAAGGAAAGATGGCCCAATAAGACGGCGGGGGGAGGGGGGAAGGATCGCAATAAATTGGTTACTCAGTGTATTCCTCAAAGAGACTATATACTGGCTAAAAAATTATTTGGGAATATATATATATATATATATATATAATGGATGAAAAATAATCCTTTAATTTATCAACATTTTCCAAACATTAAGTTCACTTGCAGTTGATATGAAATTGTGAATCAATTCTCACGGTGATCCCAAGAACAATGGTAAATCTGCCAAGCCATAGTGTGCGATGTTAATAAATACACTCACAAAGGATTTATAACCCTTTTGTTGCTTCGACGTTACTAAGTCCTCACTTTGACGTATTGTGGAATTTTCACGCCGAGTAATACCATCGGCCAACTCTCAAAATAAAATCATAACTTTGTGGAAGTTGCAGGAAGTAGCAGCTAAATTTGGTATTAAACTAAAGATCTATATCTACTCTATGCGATTTAAGAGTTACTGTGATCAATCAGTGTTAATCGCAAAAGTTCTAGTCCATTAAACACAAAAAACTGACATACTTTAGTAGGAGTTACATGCTGTGCTAAATGTTATGTTTTTACAATTTTTAATCAAACTTGAACCTAATTTGCAAGTCAAATCAAGGAATTACATGTATTTAAAAAAAACCCACTAAAATCTGCAAAATCTTTTTCAGAGGAAGCAATAGTACTAGCGACTGGAAAATGAGGCTCGCAAATGTTTCTTGTAGTAAAAATAAACCCGATCTAAACCGATGATTGTTCACGATTTCCGTTCGCGTACTGACAAAAACTGTTTACAACATGGCTAGGGAACTCAAAAAGACCATAAATTGTGTTTTTTTTTTTCGCGCAATTTCATTTTTGTGGTTTCCGTGCGCCAGATTGGGAAAACTGCCCATTGTGCGACGTTAATATTCACTCACTCACCCTTGACGCTGCATCACATACAGGAGCGTCTTCAATGGTATGATCAATAACGAACATGAGCTCACGAATGGCGAGACGTCATTTTTACAGATGAATCCAGGTTCTACTTGCAGCATTTAGATAGTCGCATCAGTGTTTGGCGGCATCGGGGTGAACAAACATTGGCAGCATGCATTCGTCATCGTCCTATTGGCTTGGTGGTATGAGGTGCTATTGAATACATGTCTCGGTCACCTCTTGTTCGCATTGACGGCCCTTTGAGCAGTGCACGTTACCCTACTTTTTTAGTAGGATAATGCACTACCGCATGTTACTGGTATTGTATGGACCTTCCTTAAAACAGATAATGTTCGGCTGTTACCCTGGCCTGCACGTTCACC
>BMAV01011444.1:0-16621 GCA_019973955.1 Trichonephila inaurata madagascariensis | reverse complement strand
TAATTGTTTTTAAAAAAATTTTAAAATTATTTCGATTACATTTAGTGAAAATTACGAGAAATTAAGTTGAAATTCCCAACGTCATTTAGAGATCCTTACTAAACTTTTTCTTTTTTTTTTTTGTTATAGGTCATTATGAAAAAATCATTAAATTGATTATGTTTACAACAAAAAGGGGATTTATATATAAAAGCGACGCAAAAAATTTTTAACAACCCAGTAGGTTTTTAATTATTTGTATTGAGTTTGTTTCGAAAAAAAAGGTAATCACCCAATTTCTGAAAAAAAACTTAATTATATTTTTTTTTTTTTTTTTTTACGAAGGGTATAGATGAAGGGTCACCAATAGTATAAAATAAGTTTCCGACAAGATAAAATACTAAAAAGATATCAGAAGGCGACATGGTCACCTCGATGACCATACGTTGGGTTTCAGCGTGTTGGGGTTTTGGGGATTCTCGAAATGATGAGACATTTTAGAATTCTTAAATGACTTTTTTAAAGTTTCAGATTACTTGGATATCAAAAAACTTATATTAGGAGAATAAACCAAAACACGTAGTCTTATTAAACACAGATCGCGCAATTAGATCACTTATCAATATAATTATTTATACCCCAATCTCAACCCCCAAAATTTATTCGCGTTTAAATATAATCTTCCTCCGGGAATACCAACGCCCAATCTACTTCAAATATTTCTCCAAATGGTCGTACAATGGGCCTTGGTTAAAATGGGAGCTTTACGGGTTTCTAGATAAGCCGTCAATCAACACTTCATCTTCTACACTGAACCTTCTTTGCCATCTCGCTCACTAAAATTTCTATCCTTTTAAAGGTTATCTTATTTGCATTTATGCTTGTTCCTTTTTGGTTTTGGGGTTTGGGAAAATATTTCCCAAATCGGGCCGCCAAAGAACACAGAGGTTATGTTAGAGGAAGGACGGGGAATTTCCAAACGAAGGAAACTGTTTACCTTTGTACTGTAAACCATTTATCAACATAGTCACCACTAACAGCTCCAATTGTTCAATGGGGGGAGCCAGTGGAAAATATCGGATCGTGCTGTTGTAGAGTTGGGCCCCATCCACTTGTCCTTCCGAGGGGGCGATCCCCCTTTCTATCGGGGTCAAAAGTTTTCCCGTTGGTGGGGTGGTAGTTGCGATGGGGTGCCAACTCAGGTGCCATCGACGTCACTTGACAATAGTTCAAATTACGAGATTCGCCACCAAAAACCCCCATTGTAGCTCAACAGTGGACGTTAATATTCACTAACTCACTGCACAAGTGCTCAATCGTTTGTCCCCTTCATTTATCCATGAAGAAAAAATCTGGTTCAGTATCGATTTTTGCACGGATCCTAAACTTGGCATCCGTTGTAAGATTTGACCAACGTCTTTTGGGTTTAGAAAAAACCAGAATCCAACAGTGCCAAATCCGGGATGTAAGGAGGCGTCAACGGCTGTGAATTTCAAATTTTTTTGACACCCTGTGTTTTTGCTCGCAATGCGTCTTGCATTGTCGTGATGCAAAAAAAAAACTTTTTTTTTGGGCTGATTCGCGGGTCGCCTTGATAATACGTACTCTCATAAGTCCTTGTTTATGTGCGTGTTATTTTTTCGGATGTTTGGGTTTCTCCTCTGTCTCAGTTTGTGTTGGGTCGGTGATCTAATTACACCATTCTAAGCTCTGCCCCAAGGTTGTGCCTAAATCTAGAGAAAAAAAGGGGGAACCCAACGGGACATTGGGGAAAGGCACTCTACATAATATATAGAAGATTTATTTACATTAAACCCTTTTTTAAATAGGGGAATGAAGATAATTTTTTTTTCAAAATTTTCCCGTGATATAGTACGTTTAATAGTATATGTATAGTTTGTAAACATTAACTTGTGTCTTTGATTATTCTTATTTGAAACAAGCTATGTATTTGCATTAAAACACTTGAAAATCAAAATTTAAAAATTTTTTAAAAAAGATTGCAACTCTGATTGATCTATTATGAAAATATCGGGAAGAAATCTACAAATACCAGAACATAAAAATAATAACGGACAAAAAAAAACATTTTCTTGTCAGAAAAAAATCAATGAACCATGTTGGTGCTTTATATCCACCGATATCGACTGCATCAGATTCAGGTTACGAAATTCACTGGCATGTATGATTAGTTTTGCCGTTGGGGTTGCCTTAAACCCCAACAGGTGATTATACGTTTTAGCACTTTTCCATCCCAATTTTGAGGGAAACACCCTGGGGCCCCCCTTCTCTTACCCTTAACCATCAACCTCAGGAGACTTGTAGCTCGACTGCTATTTAGAGTAGCCCAAAAACCGAAGGCACAATACATTTACAAACATCCATCTATGCCTTCTCCAGATTCAACCCCACGCCTTCCCCTTTTTGCGCGTCACTAACCACTATACCAAATTGGCGACGCGATGCATCAAAAAACGAAAAAAGTGCATAGTGCTTTTTTTTCCAAAAAAATTATTTTTCTTGTTTTTTGGGGTCACTTCAGAAAATCAATTAAAAATCGATTTTTCAATTTTGAGAAAAAAAAAATCCCGTTTTTTTCTTTCTAATGAAATTTTAAAATTTTTTGCTCTAGCTGAATTAGAAGTTTTTTTAATTTTTTTTAAAAGTTGTTTACATTTGTCAAACCCTAAAATAGCTGACGCCACCCCCTTTTTTCAAATAAAAACAAAGACACATGCTACTTTTCAGCCATAAAATAGTTTAAATTGATAAAAAAATTTCATTTTGACAGAGTTTATTCGGGAAAGAAGGAATGAATAGGTAGCTGTTTGTTTACTTTGTGGTAGTTTATTTGGGAAGTCGTTCAATAAGACACATGTGTTTTATAACAAATTTTTTCTATTGTGCAGAATCGTTTTTTATCAAAAATATTTTATAAATATGCCTCTGTTTAAAAAAAAAACACTTAAAAAACGAAATTTTGGGAAAAAAATGGGGTAAAAAAACTCAAATTTTTGGGGAATTAAATGTTGCATAAAGCGACAATTGCAAATAAAAATTCAATTCTGAAAGTAAAGAAATTTTAAAAAAGAGTATTTTTTTTTTTTTTAGATTCATTTGAATTTTTTTGTGAAAGGGACGACATTGTACTGTTTTTTTTTGTGCTTTGAAAAAATTAATTACATAAATAAAATGTAAAAAAAGGGTTTTCCAAAATAAATTTTTGGTTGCCAAACCCGGGTTTGGCTCAAAATTTTAATATGTTGTGTTTTTTGTGGTGTTATTAAACATTTTTTAATACCAAGTTTACTAAAGCGAGTTAATAAAAAAAAGATACAAAATTATAAAAAGGGAACACTGGGCTTTTTTTTTATGAGGTTTTAAAAAAAAAGAAGCAGATGAAAAATATTTTGGGTTAGAAGTACCTCCACCAAAGTTTTTGCGATCCATGCATAAATTAAATAACGCAACATAGAAAGTAGCCAAAGCTTTATGACGTTAGCTGTTTTGAAACAATAATGCAGTAATAAATAATAATGGAGGCCCAAAATTTACCGTGGCTATCGATGGTCCCGGGAAAAAAGGGCCCATACTTCGTAAATAGTACTGTTACAGCGTTTGGGGGGACCTTTAAAAAATTGTTGATTAAAATATTATCGGGGAAATGCTTGAAATTTTTAAGGTATGTACATTGCAAAAGGTTCAAAAAATGACTTTGGGAAATAATGGGGAATGGAAGTTGAAGGTGCATTTTTGTATCTTCCATCGCTAAAAAGGATTGCAAATTTACGATAACACAATACTTAACATATGGGAACTCAAAACACAAAGATTTTTAGAATCAAAATTTTTTAAAAGAGATGTAAAATTTAAAAAAAATTAGAATGTTTGGTCATGTTGAGAAAAGGTTGGGGACACAACAGTGTTTTAAAAATTTAAAAAGGCAAAGAGCTAAGGAAAAAAAATCTCTAGGAGGGTAATACATTGACAGATAGAAATAGATAAATTGAAAAATAAAAGTTTTGGGTATTCAAAAAAACTCAGTAAACTTTACCATAAGGGGGCTATTTGGCTATATTTTTTTGGGCAAATTCCCCCGATTTGAATCACACACGGGTTTTTGCCCATGGGGGGGTGCTTGGTGTGGGTTTTAGTTCCCCATACTGAAAAAGGGTTTCACATATAAGTATAAACACAACTTACTTATATATATTGAAATTAGGGAAATTTCATAAAAAAGTATTTAGAGGCCCCGTTGAACTTTTTTTCTAGATGCTTTTTTGAAAAAAACTCAAAATTTTAGTGAAAGCGTAAATAGTATTTTGGGTTTATAATTCCAAAACTGTATTTGTGAACTTTAAAAAAATGGGGAATGAGGCAATGTCTTTATAGAATCAAGGTTTTATTAAAAATTAAAGTTTTAGATATAAACCATTCAAACCCCGGATTTTACAAAAAGTCAGCGTTGCAAAATGTAGATCATGCGGGTTGAAAAAACAAAATAACGTTTTTAAAAAACCAAAAAAACCTAAATTAAAAACAAACAAATAAAATGTAGGCAAGAAAATAATCTTGCAGATGCAAAATTCAAGTTTTAGTTCATGCATTAGTTAATAGTAAAAATTTTACTTTAAATTTTATTTTCAAAACTTAAATTTCAACACAAAAAAAACATTTTTGAAAAACTACTTATTTTAAGCCCTTTAAACTTTGCAATGTGTTAACACATACAAATAAATATTTTAATGAGAGATTTTGTCAAAAATTTTTCAAAAAAAATTTATGGATTAAAATTACAAAATTTTCACCGTTTTAAAATTTTGACGTGTTACTCCCCAAAATAATTTTTTAAAAAAAAAAATAATCAAAATTTTGAAAAAAGCTTCATTTAAAATTAAAAAAAAACAATACAATGAATGCACACAAAAAACATGACTTACAACCGCCAATTTTTAAAAAAGTTCCTTAAAATTGGGCATTTTAAATTACGGGGATAGGGGGAAAAAGTGCGTGAAGTGACCCCTTAATAAAATTTTAACTGCCAGTTACTTACTATTACAAAATGGTGTCCCGGATAAAAGTACCCCTAATTCCCGAACCGTTCGGTTTGAAGCACTTCCCAATTTTTAAAATTTTTAAAAGGTAAAGAATGTTTTACGTCTTTTCAAACAAAAAAAAACATTTAGAAAAATTTCAAAAATTAAATTTTTATAAAGGTCCTCAGGTCCCATCACTTATATTTAGGAAAAAAATGCTTGGAAACTTCATCTTCAAAAATCGGATAAAGGTCCAGATAAAATTTTCCCTGTTATTTAATGTTAAAAGGGCCATCGAAAATATTGGGCAAATTAAGGTGCACTTCCATATTCCGCACCACACATCACCGACCAATGCACTTTGGGGGCGATTCGGTCGTATTAGATGTGGGTTTTTGAGGGACCAAAAACCCATTCTGTCTATTTAGTGCCTCCTGAGAACTGGGATTCATCCCAAACCCCCCAAAACCGCATTAAAAAAAAACTGCATTTTCCTCCCGTGTGTTTAACACGCAAGCAAAAAACAAAAAAACGCTCCTGGGTCTCCCGGCATTAGTTCCCGAGCCAGGACTAAGGATATCACCGTAGTATGTAATATGCCCACCGTCAATTTTGGTAGGAATAAGCCTTCTAATATCCCAGACACGCTTTCAGGATGAGCCAGGGGATATCCTAGAACATCCTCAGGGTTCCGCTGAAGGGTTGGGGGACAAGAGAATACGTCTTTGGCAACTCTCGTTTTATACAAGCGTTGAACAGCCCGGGGTTGCAATATGATGGATGTCTTCTTCCGGGGAAAATTTAGATCATAAAGTCTTGTCGCCTCTCTCTTATTTCGATTACACGCCCCTACAAACAGTACCATTTCGCGTATTCTTCATTTGTATACATCTGTTCTCCCTACCAAATTGAATATTAGAATAATTGTATAAACGACTACAAACAGATTTTTAATGTTCGTCCTGACGAACCCAAAAACAGTCTGAAGCCGCAGCAAATAAACCTATTTTTTTAACTGTTTTGAAATGTTTTCTTTCCCAAAATATTTTTTTTTTTTTTTTTTACAAGCACAAAAAATTTTATTTTTAAGTACTCACTCATTGTAATATTAACTCTAAATTTAAAACAATTTACATAAGAGTGAAAGTTTCCGGGCAAATTTCCAATTAATTTCACTTGGAGACGGCCCCTTACTTCAGCTTCTTGAAAAGGCCCAGAAATGTATGTTTTTCAAAGTTCCATAACTTGGCCAGTTTTTTATCGTAATAAAACAAACTTTAGTGTTTACTTTGTTTTGTGTACTGCATCTTTTCCTCGGGCTATATAAGTGATAGACCTGGGGACAGTATAAAAATTTAAGTTTTGTACTTTTTTCAATGGGTTTTGGATCGAGAAAAGCATAATGTAAAACATTCTTTACCTTTTGTAAAACATTTTGGGGAAATAGAAGCACGTGCCTGAAGGTTTAAACGGTCTGGGGAATTAGCTATTATCACTCTTAAGGCTGACACACTGTATAGTTGTTTCTATGTTTCTGCGTGTGCGCGTATTTTTGTATATATATGCTTTTAAATGTAAATTCAATTTGAGAGACTAAAACTATTTGAACATCAAAAGATAAAAAATGCCATCCAAATCCACACTTTTACTGATAATATGCATTCGAAAGCAAATGTACTTCAAATAATCATTCGAAAAATGAGCAGAATTTGGGTCCAAAAATATCTCAGTAGTATTAATATTTCTTGGTTTAAATTTTTTAATTTTATTTTTATATACCTAATTAGCCTAATAAATTTGGTATAATATAAATTTTAAATTTATCTTAAGTATCAGTAATATTAAATATAGCACTCATGAATAGAAATATCACATAAAAATATATTCTAATAATCAAAACAAATTGATTTCCAGAAAAATTTTTTATGCACCGTAGAGTGAGGTGAGTTTTATGCACATGTATCTTTTTCGATCCTGCTTAGTGTAAATTGTATCATCCTCATAGAGGCAGAAAACTTTTGTTGGATTCTGAAGAGCATACTATGCAATACAACTGCACTTATAAATGTGTGTTTCATTTGTATCGATTCATTCTAAATATTTTCTTCAGTCACTTCCCGGCTCAAAAGGAATGCCGTCATTTCTAATGTAATGAAAAATACAATCCTCTGTATACACAGACTCCATATTCCTTCTAGTACATTACTTGTACATTTATAATACTTTTATCCTACTAAATTCTTTTTTCCCATTAAGCTCGTAATTCACAGCTTCAAATTCTGAGAGAAAAGTTAAAGGATAAAAAGAGACACATGTTGTGAGAGAGAGACATGATAGAGTATTAGATGCTTGTTACTATAGGTCCCTTTTATTATTATTATTTTTGTTAGTAATTGCCTTTATTACTGTGAAACTTTTTAAATTTTGAACATTCTGATCAATTCATGCCATGGATAAATAAAAAATTATTTTGCTTTTTCGAATGGTAATGTTTTTTATACTGAATTCAGAGAAAATCACTTAGTTTCACTTTTCAAATATTTTATATATTTTTTTAGTCAGGTACATATAATATTGCAAAAATATATTTTCCTTTATAAAGTTTTAGAAATCTTCCTTTTATAAATTATATTAGAAAAAATATGATTGAAGAAATATTTAATTAAATGTATATAACACAGAAAAATAAAACTTAATTATCTGGTAGTGTTAATACAATTTCGAATATAGTTTGCTTTTGATAAATCTGCTGATTATTATTTTTACTTACAAATAATCAGCTCAATTTTTAACTAGTTTTCTTTGTTGTCTTTTCCAAGTTAACATTTTGCATTCTTTTTGTAGTTTTAAATTGATGTTTAGCCGGAAAAATTATTATGAAATTGATAATAATATTTTAAAAAAGTTAATGAAATTTTATACAAAAATTGAATTCAAAAAATTTGAATATATTAAATGAATGATTTTCAATCCATATTGATAACTATTTATTTCTAAATTAATGACTTGATGTATGAGTCATGAAAATTTCCACACTTTTTATTTTATTTGCAATTCAATAAAAATACTGTCTGTGCTTTAAGAAAAAATATTACAAATTTGTAGAATCTTAGAATTAGAATCTGAATTCACATGTTAAATTATTCTTCATTTTAATGGGGATTACCACTTTCTATTGCAAAATAAAAATTCCTGTCTCCGTTAATTCTTTTAAATAATTTGTATGATGAATAAATTTTTGGGCGATGAATATATATATAATCTTAGCCTGATTTTGATAAACGAGTTTACTACTTCTTTTCTAAAGGTGTTTGTTTCAATTTCATGATAGATAATACTAATTCCTTATTCTTAATTATTTCTCTTGAATAAAACCCTCGTGATTTCACTTATACAACTATATGGTAGCTTTTTAAAAATTTAATTAGTTACCACAAAATATAATGAATCCACTCTAAATCACCATCCCTTGACGTATAAAACTGTTAATATTAATAACAATTCATTTACTAAGCTGGCTTGATACCGGAAGTCAGAAAACAATTTTTAAAGAAAAAATAGCTTCTTTAACAAATTTGGGTTTACCACCACAACTAACTTCACGTGGGTGACTCAGTGTTTGGTAATGGGCACATAATTCAGAATGGTGAAGCAATAGCAGGAACTACTAATTTGTACTCAGAAGTTTATCGTCAATTTTTGTGTTGTTAGTAGCGAAACAATGACGTCATCTGATATTATCGACATGTGTATTTTTAACAGAAGTTATAAAAATATAAAAAATAAACAGACAATACCACGTTAGCAAAAATTTGGAATAATAAAACGGTCAATGTTGTAAATAGTTTTCGATTATTAACATCTCGATAAATGCTAAATTGGAACTCAAAAATAGGAAATGTTGTTAGATCTAAGTAAAATACTTCCCCAAAAGTTATAGTATCGAGCTACAAATGAATCAGGGTTAAAGACCATTGTTATTCAGGATATCTATTTATTTAAAACAGAGTAACACGTGGGAGATATATATATACTATGACATATTCTTTTCCTAAAAAGAAAAGGATTAGATGAAAATGGTTGATTGATGGTACTGCTGAAGCATGTGCTTCTGGTTTTTCCAGTTACATTTGTGGTTAAGAGAAAGATGGGTATCCTGAAAAGTTTTAACAGTCTCCTATAATTCTCAGTTTCAATAAAAAACTTAGCAAAAAAAGAGAACTATCCCTACACCAAACAAAATGATCTACTAAGTAACCTTCACAATGCAAAATAATTTCAGTACAATAGATGACAAAACTTTTTTTTCAATACCTATAAAATCGGTAAATATTTGATTTTGATTCAACCTCATCTCTCATTTTGGCCCTAAAAAAACCAAACACACTACTTGCGATAAGAAGGTAATAATAGAGTACTTAAGTATAATATCTTAAAAATACTCTTTTCACTGCAGACTACATTACATTTGAATATAGTAGCATTATACAGGGAATATATATTTTAGAAAACAACGAGTCAAGATGACATTAAATATACAAATAAGAACATAAAATTTATTTATATATGTATATAACGTTTATATAAACGTGACTACCTTATTAATTGTTGGTGCCTTCGAACGTGTAATTAGCGACTTGTGGGGCTGCTGTAGAATGTTGGCGTAACACGCCATTTAATTCATATTAGAGAGAATGCGATGCAACGGATTGGATTACATATCGGTATGATACGTTTGGACCGAGAGCTTTATAAATCGATATTTTCTAAATCCTGTAAATAGTCTTAAATGTTGTGTGTGTGGAGTGTAGTGCTGTAGTTATGTTTAGTCATCAATAAACTTATTCGTATACCACAAGGGCTCTTTCATTTATCAGATAGAGCATTAAAATCAACGTTACAGTTCTCTTGCTCTCTCCATTGAATTATCGACGATCATTGATATTGCCTTGTATTTAAAGATTAGGTCTACCTAACCTAATTGTAGTGACGCTTGGTACATAATCGCCACGTGATCAACGACCGAAAAAAATTATCATCCATATCCATAAAATGCTTAAGACCAATCGTATTGTAGGTTTAGCGCGTCGAAGTTATACTGGCTGGCTTTGAATTTAATACATCGTTATTGTATGGAGAGGGCGCGATGCAAATTATGATACGGATATTGGGTCGCAAAATATTGAAAGTTTGAGATGCACTGATGTAAGGCGGAGAACAGGAGAAATGCCTTCATCCTTACTGTAGCTTACAAGCAGCTGGGAAGTACCCACATTTAGTTTTATTAATTGGTCCTGCATATCAGCCGCCGATGTTATTGGTCTCCTTCATAAATATCGTGATGGGACACTGAATGTCAGAAAATACATTGACACCATTCTAGAACTCAAACTTCTACCTTTTATCAAGTGTTTTACAACAAACAATGGTTCTGCTTCGTTTTGCTGCAAGACAAGCTCCCTTTGCATAAAAGTAATCGAAATACGTAGTCATTCTAAGGTCATGAGTCGTTTTCCGGCCAGGAAACAGTCCCAACCTTTAAGGTATCCTAATTTCTGAAACCATGATTTAAAAAACGTATATAAATGTATAATTTTCTATTGCGTTATTTAGTGTCACTTGTTTGAATGTATGTGCTAAAATTGTTTTAAGGAAATATTATGACAAAAAATATTTTAAATACAATATTTTGGCAAAAAAACAACTTAGAAATATCCCTTTTCCAAATACAATTTTGTAAATTAGTTTATTATTATTAATATTTTGAAAGCCTATAGCTCAGATCTCTGTACAGAGGTCCAACTATGATTTTTGAAAATTCAAATTATTTTCAGAGTTACAATCATTTGAAATAATTATCGGCTATTTTCTTAAAAATTTCTCCCTTCTGTTTTCTGCAAAACATGAATAAATCGACTTCCGAGTTATGCATTTCGGGGAAAATTTATTGGAGCCTCTGTAGAGGTCTGAGCTGAATACAAGCAAAATATTAATACACAGTAGCTTACATTTTTTGCAAAGGAGAACATTTGGAAAAAAGATTGGTTCTAAGTTAATTTTTTTGCCAAAAATATTGTATTTAAATAATTTTTGTCACTGTCCTTAAAAATAATTTTATACATATATTATAATCTAAGTGACACCAAATATCATAAATACCATTCATTTACAAGCTTTTGTAAAATCACGGTTCCGAACGTAGCGTCGGATACCTTAATCCTATCGAAAACTTGGGGCAACTGTTTCAAAAACCTTTGACCGAATGAGGTACCCGTGAAATAAAAAGGTAGTAATGAATAGGATATAATTATTTTCTTGACATCATGTAATAAAGAAGTAAAGAGCTTAAACTGTTTTTAGCTCAAAGAAACATCGATGTGATGCTGCACAAAAAAAAAGAAAGACTATCCCTAAGCACTATTAACCCACTGCTATTCTCAGTATCAATTGTATATAGAATGTTTTTTGCAGCATAACTTCTTTCTTAAATATAAATATTTAATTTCTTAGAGCGATGATGACCAGTATTAAATTACCTTTAAAATGACGTAAAAGAGTTTGAATTTCATGATGCATAAAATTTTCCATAAGCATACAAAATTTTAAGAACCTAACAATTTTAAAAAGTGTCCATAATTTTGGCCACCACTGTATAGCTTAATTTTATAAGTTAGCTTTGCATGCCAGATCATGTACGTTATGAAAATAATTTAAAGATTAAGTACCTTTCTATTAATAGTAATCAGAAAATGTGTTAAAATTTCTGAAGGTACTCTCACCACAATGCTGCCCATTTTTCAGTTCCTGAGGATATATTATTACTATCTAGGTTAAAAAAAATTAAGGCATTTATAAGTTTAAAATATTTAAATATTTTAAACTTTCAAGAAAGAATAACTACATTTATATACTACCTATCACTCATTTACAAAATTGTTAAACCTCCTTTCGATCAAAATAAGACCAAAATCATACCTAACACCCATTTCATTCTTCAAGTATTTGGGAAAAATGTGTTTTTATTTAGATTATTTCTTTATTTCCAAGGGAAAAAAATATTAAAAATGTTGAAATAAGATAAAAAGGAAATCTATTTTCCAGGAAACTAGCATCCCAATTACGTTCCTGGGTAGGCTATTATATTTTTCCCACATCGCTCTTAATGGATATTTACTTCTAAAAAGTAGAGAAATGAAAAACCTGAAAGAAAAATCGAATAATTCATATGACTAAGCTTGACGTGATGTACTTTTAGGTGTATAGAAGGGAGTTTTAAAGAAAAACAAGATCAGACAAAGTAACTACATTTCTAATCCACTCGGCGTAGCGGAATGTTGAACTTGAACGCTTGCAACGTTTCACTTTTTGGAGCAATTGCAAGTCTAAAAGAGCTTAATATTTTAAAAAGATGAATTTTCGAGTTGGTTAGTACCTTTACTTCCAGGAAATATTTCTTTTGTTTACCCGATGCCTGGATTTTAGTGTTCTGGTCAGTTAACATTTTATTCTTTTCGTTAAAAGAGACTGATATTTTTTTTTAAGAAAATAGTTTTTTTATTCTGCCGTAATATTTTAAAAATACTATTTGCTTATACAATACCATCCTTTTACGTTGATGTTTGTATCAAACAAATTTTAAAAGCACATTTATTTCATTTAGCTTGTTTTTTATATACAGATTCAAATATTATATGAATATCAATTTTTAAAAGAGTTTAGATTGCTTGAAACTTTAAAATTAGTATACTTTTTGAATTTAAATATATTCATCTTTTAAAAATATAAATATAAATCTTTGATTATTTTAATCTTTGAATTTATAGCGAGTAAATGTAATAATCAAAAGTATTTTTACTTTGTAAAACGAGAAATATAATACAAAGCAACAACTAAATATTTTATAAATTTCATGGTAAAGTAATTTAAAAAGTATTTTGCTAGTTAAAAATGTATGACATGATAATTGAACATTTCAGGTTATCATTCATTTGAAATAATTTTATTCAAAAGTCTTATTTTCATTTGTGAACCAGTGCCAAGTAATGCAATAATAATTATTAACATTTTTTCAGACTAGGTTCATTTTTCAATGCTCTTATAGTATTTTTTAAAAAATGCTCGCTTAAAATTTTAGTCATAATAGATTGTATTATTTATGCAACATTTTTGTAATCTCAGTCCCAAACTTTCTACAGAAAAAATCTATATAAAAAAATCGATATTTATAAAGCATCTTGAATGTATTTATAATTATCGTGTTGTACCGCTGGCTTAAATTAATCACATAATTCTAATATAACGGATTTTTTGATAAAATATTATTTAAAATTACGACATTTAATTAGAATTCTTAATATGGAGATCATGAAAAAATATTCTCATTTCTTTTCTATTTACAATAAGTAATAAATGAAACAATACGTTAAAAATGCATGCATATACTATTTTTTGAAAAACGTAATATTTTTTAAAAATATTTTTTAAACTTTTAGGTTATTTCAGTTATTAAGAAATTAAATAAATCGTTACCTTCTGAACCGGTATTTCTATTACACTCGGTATTTTAAAACTACATTTACTAAATAATAGCAGATTTGCTAGTTAATTATATAATTCAGTAACGTAAATGAATTTTGAATCTGCGAAAAGATAGAACATCTTCATTCGCGCTTAAGCAAAAACTAATGAAAAGTATCCATAATTTCAAAATGTAAGATACTGTAAAAAAAGTAAAATATATATATTATAATAAAAACAATTTTTTCCAAAAAAACTTTCAAAACTCTTCAAAAAATATCTTCCCATTTATTCAAAATACAAGGTTTCTTGTACTTCAAAAACATACAGTAATGTAACACTCAGTACATCCGTGTTGTATCAGAATTCAATATATATATCTTACAGACTAATTATGATAAATGCACCTTATGTTTTCCGTTCAAAAAACTAATATAAATCAAAAAAATGCAAGTTCCATTCTTTTGTGCAATTTGGAAGAAGAGAGTTTCGTCTGCAGTGATTCAACCAAAAAATAAATTTAGTATTAAATATTGACACACACTCATATGTATTGTATATATATATATATATATATATATATATAAACAAAATAAAGGCGTGCCACAAGGATGCCCAGTAAGCAATAGTTTGGCTAATTTATATTTACACTTTTATGAATATAATTATAATATTAATAATGACTATTACATTTTAGATATATTGACATTTAATTATTTTTTGGGTATATGATAATTTTAATCCCAGAATATATTAATTTTATCTGGATTACTTAAACTTAGTTAAAATTAATCATGTAATCCAATTAAAACCACTACTTAGCGTAACATTGTATATTAAGGATTTGAAATTACATATGATAAAAGAGATTATGATAAAAGAGATGCATTTGTTTTTAACATTATTAAAGTGTCTTACTGGAATTCAAATTTATCTATATCTATATTTAGAAATATTATTTTTAACTATATTTATCGTAATTATGTATTAGTTAGCGATAAAGCTAATATTTATTTAAATCTTAATAACTTTATTAAACTATGTATTAAACATGAATATCCTGCTAACTTTCTTTACAATTATATTTCTCATAGTTCTCAGTGATGTACAATATGTATTAATAACTATAATTGACATTACGTTTTAATACTAGCGGTTTTTTAACTATTTATATAATTATTCAATAGATGGTGCCACATTTTTAATAAATTAATAATATTATTTCAAAATATTTTCTATCTCATTTCATTTTCCACCAATATTTATATATCAATATATTTATGGTTTTTTTATATACGTATATATATATATATATAGACTTAATATTATTCTTATCATAATTTTGTATTTTATGCGGTACCTATATTCCTCTATTGTATTTGTATAGAAAGTCATGAAACCAGTTGATACACTCACGAAGTAAAGTCTTTTACCTTTTGCATCGACTTTTAAATCTATACTGTGGATACAAATAGGCTATAATTTGTACGTTATATTTTTATCAGTATAGTGATTTTATTTGGTATATTTGAATCTCTCCTATATACTCTTTTCCTTTCCCTTTGGTAACTTTGTATAGACAAATTACAGGTAAAGGGTGGATAAACTTAAAACTTGTTTAAACCTTCAATCTTGGTTCCTAAGGCCAGGAGTTTGTTATTGTACGACTGTACCTAATATCTCCTATCTTGAATAGTTATACTTAGGTTCTATAGCTATCTGTATATATATATATTTCGTGAACTCTCAGCCGTGTAAGTGGTATAATGCAACAAAAAAGGAAAAGTTATTCGTGAAAACCTCAAATTTTGAGCTATTCAAGACGGATGACTCCTGACGGGAATCCCTCCCTCCTAACTTCCCATACCACAATATTGAAGGGATGTTTGAGGCTCGGGATTTAATGTGAAGCTGCCCCCTCTACCTGGTGCTACTGCGTGCGTGGGGTTGCTTTTAAATTTTAATGGTCCTGAAACATTTCAGGTTTCGTAAAAAATTAACATTAACTACCCATCTAACGGGTCTAACTGTAACTTTAAGCAACTCAATCGAATTTGGAGTATCTATTATGCCAGGTCATTCGATTATCTGGACCAATCTCAAGAAGAAACCATGTGAGTTTGTGAACTTCCGGTTACCGTTTCGTATAAATCTCGACCTGAAATAAAATTTGACCATCACTGCTTGCTTTGTAATGTTGCTCCGCTAAGTGTTGTCCAGTTTTTTTATGTGTGTGTGATGGTAAGTAAATGTTGAATGCTACTTAAGAAGATGTTTCTTTATACTAAACGATTTCTCATTACTCTAACAACCGTTACAGCCATAATCTGCTAATGGAAAAAAGAAATAAATAAATAAAACCTTTCCCTCCAGCCTCCAGTATACAATATATATTTATATAGGCTCAATTTAAATTTATAAATTCGTGATGGCTTAATATGGATTAGAATTATGTTTTATGAAAAACATGCATTGTTACTTAGAAACCTTAATTTACTTTTCAAGTAAATAAGATGTCTTCAGGGGAAAAAAACGCATTACACCCGAAGAAATTAAACATGTTAATGAAAGTAATTTTTAATGTTTTCAATCCATTCGTTATTACAAAGGGGCGCAACATATAAGTATCAAATGGAGCAAGCATAAAAGTATGAATTATTGGTGCTTATGAAATTGGAGCACTTAAGAATTGAAAAGAAAAATAGCTCATTAAAATACTAACTGCAAGGCTTTTTTTATAAAACTGTTCATCATAAAATTAATTATATTTAGCTCGGTTTTTTCCCCATAACTTTTGCATAAATAATAGAATGTTGTAGTTACTGTTTATAGGTATGGTTAAGTATTCCAGGAAATCGATCAAGTAAAACGGATAATAATTGCATCCAACTTAATATAAAGTTAAGTAAATAAATAATATATATTCACTCATTCTAATCATTTATAAATAAATTAAAATAAATGGAATAAAAAGGGAAACCATGGAAATAGTTTTATAGAACTTATATACTTACGATTGTCTTTCATGAAATATATCAGAAAATAAATTGTATTGTGTGAAATGAAGATTTGTATATATTAGCAAGTTA
>BMAV01011443.1:0-26586 GCA_019973955.1 Trichonephila inaurata madagascariensis | reverse complement strand
TTTTTTCTGTAGGCAGTGGAATTTTCCGGGGAAATGCACCTATCCATGCAGCGAGATCTGTCGAATCATGCATTGATGAACACGATGATGAAGTTAAATATCTAAAAGTAAATGAAGTTAATTATCATTAAAGTATTGTATTGCCATCCAAAACAGTTGTATAAATAAAATTTCAATTCAACAGAAAGTTTTAAAACGTGAGGGAAAAGAAAACCTTTTAAAGTTTTGATCCAAGTCACTAAAAATGAAACCAACATGGTTGTATCTGTAATTTTTTAAATAATTAGTTCCAGTCATTTAATTTTAATTAATTATAATTAAATTATCGTATTGTCACCCAAACAATTGTGTATATAAATTTCAGCTCAATTTAGCGCTTTAAAATGTATTTTATTAATCATTGAAAATTTGAGCAAGATAAATATATAGGGACTGTGAGCTAATAGTAGGAATTAAAAAAATATAAGTTCTATATAATATTCGTATGAAAAGTCAAGTTCATTAAAGCGGCATTAGCTAAGATCTCATGATTACAATCCCGTAACCGTTAATTTTCAAATTGCACACACCGTGAATATATTCAATTAATATGTTTGTATTGTTTCAATCTATAAACAGGCGGTGGTATCCGAGTGCTTGGCATTGAGGAGTCACGGGTTTGAAGCCTAGTGCAAAGGAACACCACCGTGTAGAAGGGGTGATGCACTTTAAATTTTCATGTCTCAATTTTTTCATATTTTTGAGGTATGGAATACAGAAGAGTGGATTTATTAAAAAAAAATAAAGCATAAGAAAATATTTCTTGCATATCTATTAAATACTGTATTTATTAAGTTACTTAAAAATCACATTTCTTCATCATAACTACAATAATACGACATAGCATAAGACAGATTTTAAAGCATACTCATACATTCAAAATTGTAATTGTGATTCACGCGCAGGGTATGGCATACACAAAGAGGCGGTATCCAAAAAAATATATTTAGAATTCGTCTACAATCTAAGGCCCCTCAAAGGATATGACCTTAAAGTCAGCTACACGAGAATTTATCAATTTTACAAAAAAAGTTAGGTGGTAGGTGTGACATATCCTGCACGAGAAGTGCCGGGTTAATTAAAAAGGCGCAAATTTTACCTTCAATTAATAAAATAGAGTCTGTTATACGACTTATAATGGTATATATTGGATTTTAAAAAAAACTATTTTCTCAAATCTGCTATGGAAGCAACATTCAAAATGCAGAAAAATATGTAACAAAACATTTCCAGAGGAAACAAGGTAATGATACTGATTATCGGATTTCACAAAACTAAAAAACAGAGTATTCCAAACACTACTTCAAAAATAATAAAAAAGTGCCTTCTTGAAGAAGTTCGAATCCTCCCATACAGCTTTTTTTCAATGCCTTTGTCACCTTTTCTCATAGAGGAAAAACCAGAAAAATGTATTTTACTTTTAATGAACTTCCATTTTTTTCTAAGTGTTTCAACGAAGGTAAAAGATAAGGCTTGATCGTAGTCGGGTAATTACAGGTCCCCCTGGTACATCTGGACTTTCTAAACCGAGAGGAATATTCGTTAAAGTGAACCAGATTCTTTTCTTTAAATGAGAATTGGGCTGGTGAAGACCATAGTTCTTTAATCTTCAGCAGTGGTAGTGAAGGCAATTAAGGGTACGATAGATTGTCTCATGCATCTGGCTAAATTTTATTAGTGTAATTTAAATAAACTTGGAGTATTAAATAACACATATGAGGGGGAATTAAACGTGTGCAGACATTTGTTGGTTTAGTTATGAACTGTTGTATATATATATATATATATATATATATATATATATATATATATATATATATATATATATAGGAGGCATGTTAGATCTTTAAAGGTTTATTGTAAGAAAATAACTATAATACTAGTCTTTACCATATTTAGTTGTGTACGGAACTAAAGTAAAATTATTACAATTAGGATTAAAAATGGTCTATTATCCTAGTGATAATGAACTTGTATGAGTGATTTGAATTTTAAATAAGCACACATTTAAGTCACAGAACTTGGGAAATTAAACCTAAATTTTAATAACTAAAGATCAAATAGAATAAAAAAAATTTAATATATATTTTACTTTAAACTTTAAAACATGCAATAAGTATTTAAAATTACATGTGAAGAAAAACTTAAAAAATGTTCCTAAAAATAATATTGAACATAATCCAAACAGCATTAATTTTTTGTTACCATCTGAAGAAAAATGCTGCCGAATCGCATCAAATGCTGTAGAAGCATACGGTGGCAAGGCTTTGAGCCGTGCGCAGTGCTACAGGTGATTTGAAAAGTTTCAAAATGGTGATTTCGATGTGAGAAACGAGGAGTGTGGTAGACCAGCAAAAAAATTTGAAGATGCTGAATTGCAAGCCTTACTCGATGGGGATGATGGCCAAACGCGCAAGAACATCTTGCAGAACAACTGAATGTTGACCAGAGCACTGTTTCCCTTCGTCTCAAAGCAATGGGCAAGATAATAAAGGTCGGTAGATGGGTACCACACGAGCTAACGGACCGTCAACAGGAAAATCGAAAACTCGGAAATGGGGCCCCCCGCTACAAACCAAGTCATATCTCCATCTTTTTTTGGACTGGCGATAATAAATGGATTTATTTTGAAAATCCCAAGCGTAATCGATCCATATTGCCCCCGGACAGCCGTCCTCGATCGCAAGTCCGAATCGCTTCGGCCCAAGACAACGCTGTGTTTTTTCTGGGATCGGGAGGGCCAATCTTTTTGAATTTCTAAAACCCTCGAAACCGTTAATACTGATAGCACAAGCAACAATTACTTAATTTGAACGATTCTACACTTTAAAAACCGAGCAATACAAAAAGGGGGAGCACAAAGTGATTTTCCGAAGAAAAAGACCTATCAACCGGTAAACCGACCAAGGACATCGTTAAGGCGCTCGGCTGGGCCCCACCAATGCGGGATATTCCCGGGGCTTGACTCCCTGATTGCCACCTATTTTCATCAATGGGACCCATTGGCTGATCGCCCCACTTCTTACGAAAACGCAAATCTTTGGGTTGATGACTGGGTGGCCTCAAAATGTACATTTCACGCGTCCTTCCTCTAAAACTAACATCTGTGTTCTTTTATGGCCACGATTAATAGCAAAATTTTAACCCAAATCCAAAAGTGAAAAAAAGCATAGATGCAAATAAATAACCTTTGGATAGAAGTTTTAATGAGCGTGATGGCAAAAGAGAAAGTTCAGTGTAGAAGATAGAAGTGTTGATCGACGGCTTATCTAGAATCCCATAAACCCCCCTTTTTAACCAAGGTACATACCATTGTACGACTATTTGGAGTAATTGAAGTAGTTTGGGAGGTTGATTCAACGGTAGGAAGATTATATTCAACCCGGGAATACATTTGAATTGGTTAGGCGTATATAATATAATTATATTGATAAGTGATCTAATTGCGCGATCTGTGTTAATTAAGACTACGTTTTTTTTATTCTCATTAATATCTTTTTCGAATCTAAGTAATTTAAGTTAAATTTTAATAAAAGTCATATTAAGGGGTCTCGGGGATTTAAAAAAAGTTTCGAGGCACAAAATATAAACAACTTTCGACTAGAAAAAATTTTTTTGGGGTTAAAATGAAATAATTTGATTCTCTTAAAATTTTTATAAAGGAATAAAATTTAAAAAAAGTAAAAAATGTCAAAAATATAATCATAATTTTAAAAATAATAAGCAATAAAAAATAAGAAAATTTTTGAAAAACTTTAAGTTTTACGACGCGCATGATATTTTCTGCAATAATTATTCTAATTACTAGCAAAAAGTTGATTTATAAAAGTCAAATATATTTTTATTACATTGGGCTTTTTATATAAATAGAAAAAAAAAATTAAATTTTTAAAAAAAAAAAATACTTTTTTTAAATTTTTTAAAAATTAAATTTTTTTTGAAATTGTTCAAAATTAAAAAATTTATAATACTATAAATAGCTGGGTTTAAAGATTATGATGAGTTTATAATTTGAAAAGTTTTATACATAAAAAGTATGATAGTTTTGAAACCCAATGCGCGAAAATTGAAAAAACACAAACTGGAAAAAGGGCTTTAAAGTTTTAAATTAAATTTAAAAAAAATAAATTTTAAAACACATGCAAAAAAATTCAGGATCAAAAGATATGCTTTCCTGTTGTTTAAAACATAATTTCTTTAGTTTTTTTAATTTTTGGCTTCATTTTAAAAGATGATGAACCCTTTTTCTTGACGAAAAAGATTCGACGTTGTACGTTCACCCAAAAGGGACACACAAACATTTTGTTAATTTTTTAAGTCAAATTTCTCTAAAATAGAAATAAGTTTTGATTTCCACAAAAAAATGCTGGTTGCTAGATTTGCAGCTCTCTGCAATCTAAAGACTAGAACCAATCGTCTTAGGACAAAATTTCCCCGATTAATGAATTTAAACTTTCATTGGGATTCTGTGTCTTACCCCCCAAACATTTTTCAGGGTCCCGGATGAATAAGTCTGCAAATACAGGTTAATTATATCTCGAACAGTTTAGAACTGAGGGTTTGTGTTTATACTTTCTAAATTATCATTAATTCGCTTGTACTTACCCCATGTTTTTGGGATCTTAGGAAAAAACCCAGTGCATCGGTTCATCATCAGTGCTGCAAGTCCCCAAACCCCCCCAAAGGCTTTCCGCTTTTCCCCTTTACACTGTAGAATTGCATCAATAGCTTACCATAGTAGTCCCCTTATAAATTTAAAACTATCAGTTAACCACCTTTACCGCCTATAGTTTTACCATAAAAGATAATTTTTTTTTACCATATACAAATTTTAAAGTTTCCCCAAGTCTTGTACCCATTCTTTTTTTGCACAGGGCCCTAAAATTCTATTTTCTGAAAAAGGGGAAATATGCCATAGGGCCCCTTTTTTAAAAAAGGGCATTGAATGTTTTTTTTGGCCATCTCCTATGTAGTTCAAATATTTCAGGTTGTGAAGCTTTTCTGATCGATTAAAATCCTAACATCCCGTCAACCTCCATTTTACCCGCAGAGCCAGAATAATTTTTTTTACATGAAATCTTATCGCTCTTTTTCCATTTATTTACCCGATCAAACCCCCTTTTTTATAACTGTCACATCCTTTTAAAATGGGACAACCTTCCCCTTAAACCTTACCTGTTTGGCCCCCATTACAGTACATACTCCCAAACAAAGATGAATGTCCCCCTGCCCGGTCCCATCACCGCTTCCCTTAAGGGTTTTCAGATAACGAAAATTTTCCGACACTGCCCTTTTTATTTTTTTTTTGGCGACTTCCTTCAAAAAAGTGAAAGTTTATTATTAATAACATCAAAGATTTTTGTTCAACAGGTTAGGAAGACTCATTAACAAAAAAGTTTTTTAAAGACTCAAGCCTTTGGGCCCATCATCTCATTGCTAAAATAGATCTTCTTTAATTTCTGGGCATTTTTTATTCCCAGTGTTTTCACGCGAAAAAATACAAATATTCCCCCAGTTTTACAATGTATTTCAAATTTCGAACATAAACCACAGTGGACTTTTCATTAATTGTTAATTGTTTATGACATTTTAAACAGCATGATACTGACAAAATAGAGCTAAAAGGGTTTAAATAAAATCAAAATACGATATCCTTTGAAATTTTACTTACCTTAACAAAATTTGACGTTAATGAAGCAATTCCTGAGATTTTTTTACTGGAAAACCCTTCTTCTTGATCTCCTTTTTGCAAAAGTTTGAGGAATATTTGAATTGGTTCCCCTAAATTTTTTTTTTAGACTTTACCTGAAGGGTTTGGTGTATATTTTCCATTTCAAATTTGGAATAAAAATGCTTTTTAAATTTTGAAAAACGATTTAAACAACGTGTGCATTTCCAAAAAGAATGAAAAACATTAGAAAAAGGTTTTAGTTAACCCCTTTAACCCAAAATTTTTAAAATTTTCTTTTTAAAACAAAAAATGAAACGGGGAAAATTAAAAAAAGGGGCGTATGGCCCATTTAAATACTTTATTAAATGTGTTTGGAATTTTTGAATAACTCTCGAAGTTTTTGTAGTACTACCCGTGGTTGGTGTCAAAATGTTCAAAAGAAAATGAGAACAACATTATTTTTTCGAAAATTCAAAAAAAAATCGGTTACCCTGAGCCCCCCTTAAAATTTAAAATGTCTCTCATTTCGAGAACCCCACACCACTAACTTCGCTGAAACCCACGATATGGTCATCGAAAAGGTCGACCATGTCGCAAGGTCCCGAATCGTTATAATTTATATGTTTCTGGGTTAGGTAATGCAGGAGGGTTTGGTATTTTACCAAAATGTTTTTCAGGGTCAGAAAATTTAAAGAATTTTTGAGGCCATAAAAATCAACACAGTTCCCAGAAATTCCTAGTAACTTATCATGTCATTTAAAAAAGGTCATCTCAGGAAGGGGCTCAAGATTTTTACTCAATATTTGGATCGGGTTAGTCAGGATACACCAAGGTTTTCCCGCAGCAAAGGCAGAATTAGCGTTTTCCCACGCAATAAAAAAATAAGAAAGAGTTAGAAGCAGGTTTTGGCCCCCCAGCAGGGAAGAAATCAAAACCCCCAAAAGTTTTTGTTTACGATTTTTGAAAATTCAAAAAAATTTAGAACTAAGGGTGAATAGTTTTGATCACTTTTGTTAGATTGAACTACAAGCCCGGACTATTGGAAGCCCGGAATCCGCAGAACACGGACAACTTTTAGAAATTTAGCAAATTTAAGAGAAGTATTCTTACAAATTAAAAAGAGTTCCAGAATAGTGATAATGTGGAAAGACGGAGTAAAAAACGCGCATAGGATGTCAAATTTTTGATGAAAAATCCAGAAACGGAGAAATTCTGAGGTTGGGGTAGACCAAATAATGGCAGAAATGATTCTAGAGGTATTTGGGGAAAGGCCGTCAAAGAAATAGGTGGTTCAGTAGGAATGTTTCAGAATGATGATCGAATTCAACAAAGGGATACCAATTTCAAAAAGATCGAAATGATAATTTTAATAGGGGGGACCGAAAAAAATAGGGGTTCAGGGAACGTCGAGGTGATAGGATCAAAGGGACATTGAATGTTTGAAATTTAAGAAGTTCATAATAAAAAAGGGTCGGTGTAGATATCCCAAATTAAATTTTCTCCGATATTTAAATCACCCGTGAATTTCCCCCTTCGTTCCTTTTTTAAATAACACATTTTTTAAAAGCGCTATGGGACACCGGAGCAGAGAAATCTTTTATATTGGAAGAAATATAAAAAAATTAAAAATTTTTTTTTATAAACAAGTAAAAATTGTGAGCTCAGGGTGATCACAGCACGGAAAATCCAAAATATCGGTTTTAAAATTTATTATTCTTTTCAATAATTTAAAAACCTTTATTGTTTCATGTGTTGACGGATTTGGGAAAACCCTTATTTTGGTGTTGATTTTAAAGTGGGTCAAAAGGGTTGTTTTGTTTTATCGAAAACGTTGGCGATTCAAAATTCGCTGGTTGAAGATAATAAGGTAGATGAAGAGAATTTTCACGTTGATGTTCAGAAACGAAATTAAATATTGCGGCTAATGTTTTTTCGAAAACCCCGTCGAAAGTATAATGTGAAAAAATTAATTTTTGCAATAATCAGGGTTTTGTACCCGCGGGAACAGTTAATAACAGAGCAAAAGTGGGGAACGGCTCTATCTATAATATTTAGAACACCGGAAGATAACTCATACGATGATATTGAAAATTGGTCCCCCGACTTTCCCTCTAATTGAAGTTGTTGTTTTTTGCGAAAACGCAACGTCTTTTGGTGAAAATGGTATATATTAAACTCTTTAAAAAAGACAAATTTTTCGTGAATTTCGACAAACCCAAAACCCCAGGGCATCTAGGCAGATTCAAAACTTATCATAAAATTCGTGACATTTTTTATTTCCCCTATATGAAAAATTTTTTGATCAATATGTCCTACACCCTATGAAGTTAATAATTATAAAAAGCGTTACCACTGGCCGATTAAACCCGATTGTATCAAATTATCCCCAAAAGAGATGTTACTTTGATTTATTAGGCCCGTATCCCATATCGAGTGAGACGTAATCAATTTTTTAATTTCCGATCATTTCCAAAAAGGGCTGAAATTATACCTCTTAAAAGGGTTCGGCTCTTATAATAGGGGTACTTTTTGATAATTTTTTTATCGCGTTTTTGGGCTAATAAAATTAATAAGTGATAACGGTCCCCAATTTATATCCGAAATTTTGAACATTTAAGTGAAAGATTAGGCATAAGGCATGTGAAGACTGTTGCATATAGACCGCAAGCAAATAGGACCCCAGACGAGTAAAATCAAGATATAGTGCAAATTATATAGAAATGATCCAACCCGATACTTTGGGACCAATTCTTTACGTGAGTTTGCTTATGTGCTATTCATACGGCAGTGAATGAAACTATGGGAGAAAAACCCTGCGGAATTATTTTTTAGTTCGAAAGCTGATTACCCCATTTCAAAATTAGTAATGATTTCAGACGGAACTGGTGCAGAAAAGAAATATTGAAAATTATTTCATGAAGCTAGACTAAATGCGAAAACTAAGCATGAAGATGGGAAAGATATTACATAATAATGTGGACCAAGAAGGGATGTACAAATTAAAGGGTAGATGATTGGGTCTTATTAGGAACACACCCTTTAGAAAGTTCAGCAGCTAATAAAATCTGTTCCAAATTCAAACAAAAATTTGAAGGTCCGTAGAATGTTTAAGTAAGAAATAATAATAATATTGTAATATGGGTCAGGAAAAAGGTTAACCGTTAAAGTTGATCAAGTAAGTATATATCGTCGCCAGAAATGTGACGAGGTCAGAGTTAGTACAGGTCGCCCAAGATAGTATTATTAGTTCGTCAGGAAACGAGTAGTTCAGGCTTGTACATCAAAGATCAAATGAGTCATAAGGGAATATAGAGGGAAGAAGCAAAAGGTCTGCGGTAAAGCGTGAGTTAGAGGAAAAAGGGATAAATCTCAAGTCAAAACAATGTGAGAAAAACATGGATAGGGCCGATAAGCGCGGATCACTTATCAGATCGCTGCCTAGTTCCTTTTCTAATCAGACAAGAACTAAAAGAAAACGTCTAGATAAAGGAATCAAAAGTTCGTATGGATCGGGGTCAAGTGGACCACAGAGAAAGTGGCAGAAACGTAGACCTAATAACATTAATAAAAGACAATTGTCATCCAGTAATATTTATATAAGTAGGAAGAAGAACAGGATGGAAACAACTGGAGTTCAAGATAGAAGTGAAGTACAATATGTGCCCACTCCAGAAAAAGGATCAGGACGACCGGCCCGACCGGCCAATGGAGCAACGACAAGCCAAGCTAGGAATAGCCGACGAGGAGACTACAAGCCCTACATCAGGCAACATAAAAAGGATCACAAGAGCAACCGAGGAATGAGGAAGAGGAGCGAAGTGGTGATAGCACCTTGTCGCCAGTGGTGATGGTGGAGACGAACCATAAAAATCAGGATGTTGTTTCATTATTATGTTCTTTCAACAAGTGATCGGAAGGAGTATTACTTGCAGAGAAAGATGTCTCGGGCGGTGTTTAAAAGTTATAATCCAAGCAAAGGTTGTGACACTACAATGAGTGTATATTTTTGAACTTTTGACTTGTAAAATTTTTTTCTCAATTGATGGAGAAAGAAGCAATTGTAATTATGCATTTGTCTACTTCGATGTATGACTTCGTGAATGCGGAAACAGTCGCTTTGGTTATTTGTTTTAATGATTTATTGAAAAATGTTTGTAATTGTATAGTGTATATATATGCCGCTATGTTGATGTATTGTTCCGTATTAAGGTGCTCTGGTTCAGGGAAACGTGGCGTAGTCAGGGCACTAACAATAATATTAACAGCGCTGCACGGCTCATTGGGAGTTTGACGGAACCGGATGCGGGGTGGACATGAAAGTTTGTTGTAATTTCAAAATGATATATAATGCATAAAAATTGTGAAACTTACTGGTATTATGTAACTATAGATTTTGCAAAGTAACTTAAAGAGTTTTCATTTCAGGGTGACAGACCCTGAACATACAAATATGTAGCCTCAACTTGGAGCAGTGAAACCGGTCTCCAAGCTCATAAATACTTGCTCTGATGCAGAGTTTTGGGTGTGTGTACCCAGGAAGGAATGGACATAAAAGATATAAGTGTATAAAAATTTAAGTAGTGTTAAATAGAGCTAAGTTAATTAAGGAGTATATGGACCTCGTTTTTTTTCCATCCATGTCAAGGATGGTTTTTTCCCCGGTCCCTCGCCCTGATGGGGTATACCCACACATATGTAAAAGTGAGAATATACCATGATTAAAATACAAAATTGTTAATTTTGGCCTAGTTAATAGATGAAATTTGTGTGTCTGTCACGAGTTCAAATTTAAGGGGAATATTAAATTTAATTCTAAGATGAATAATGAAAATTACATTTAAGTTAAATATTAGAAATTATAGAAGTCAAAATGAGGATTCAAGGTTAAAATTTAAATAAAACTTAGAAATTGAGGAGATTCAGAAATAAAAATTTAGGCACGTAATTTCTTAAGGGTTCAGAAAGGACCCTTGAATAAATCACGTTTGCTTCTTGGAGGGTTGTGACATCTCACGAGTCCTTTCTCTAACATAACCCTCTGTGTTCTTTGACGGCCACGATTAATGGCAAATCTTTTCAACTTAAATCCAAGAAATTGAAACGAAGCATAGATGCAAGTAAGATAACCTTTAAAAAGGATAGAAGTTTTAATAGCAGGCGTGATGGCAATTTAGAAAGTTCAGTGTAGAAGATAGAAGTGTTGATCGACGGCTTATCTAGAATCGTAACGCCCGCCATTTTAACCAAGGTACATACCATTGTACGACCATTTGGAGAAATAATTGAAGTAGATTGGACGTTGAATATACAACTAAGGTAGGAAGATTATATTCTGAACGCGAATGCATTATTGAGATTGAGATTAGGCGGATATAATATAATTATATTGATAAGTGATCTAATTGCGCGATCTGTGTTAATTAATACTACGTGTTTTCATTTATTCTCACTTAATATAAGCTTGTTCAATATCTAAGTAATTTAAGTTAAATTTTTAATAAAAGTCATATTAAGAATTCTAAAATGTCTCATCATTTCGAAAGTCCACACACCTCTAACTTACGCTGAAACCCACGATATGGTCATCGAGAAGGTCGACCATGTCATAAAAAAACCAGTCATTTTTTGGCGTGGTATTCTAGAATTGCCCAAAGACGGAAAAATGTGTAGCTAGCGATGGATATTATTTCGAATAAAGAAATATTAACAGTTTTCTTAAATTTATTGTGTTTCTTTTTAAAATAATCGCGTCCCATTCCATTTGCATAACCCTTATATATATATATATATATATATACACACATATATATATATATATATATATATATATATATACACACACATATATATATATATATATATATATATACTTACTGAAGTACCACTGAATTAGAAATACCCACCTAGTAACCAGCTGGGCCTCCTCTGCCCTTGATAATGGCTGCCACACAACGAGGCATAGATTTAATAAATTTCTGGAAATGTTCCATGTGATTGACTCGCCAAATATTGGCAAAATCCATCCATAATTCAGAAGGGTTCGTTGATGCTGTGTGATATTTTTTAACGCCTTGTTCCAAAACATCGCAAAGAAGCTCAATAGGATTTAATTCTCAGCTGCTAGGGGCCCAATTTATGGCACAAAAGTCAGAGGAATGCTTATCCAACCAGCCAGTAGCCAACTGGTACTTGTGAGAGGTACAGTTGTCTTTCTGGAAATCTCCATTGCCGCGAGGATAATAGAACACCTTAAATGGATGGATGTGCTCGCCCAGCATCGTACCAAATTGCACTGAGGAAGGTTGGTACACGCACCAAAGATCCCAAACAGTGCCACGAAAAAACACCCCAGACAATGAATGAGCCACCATGCCTTTGTACAATTTTAGCCTAGCATGAAAGACCCATGGCTTCATGAGCCTGACACCATATTCTGAGCCTACCTTCGGCGTAAAGTAGTTCGAATCGACGCCATGCTACTCATTTCCAGTCCTCTGCACTCCATGATATTCTATTCTAGCCCTCTACACTCCAGTCTCTGTGCTCTCTAGACGAGGTAAGACGTGCAGCCCGAAGTCGATGTCAAGTGCTACCTAAAGAACTCCGTCAAGAGAAATATAAAAACACAAGCTCAACTACAAGACACACTTCACCCTGTCAAAAAGACACAAGCAAGAAAAAGTCCCACTTGCTATTTCTCGATCATCTTAGGACACTAAAATTACAATAACTTGAATAAAATATGACAGTTTTGCGTGAAAATAACATTTTAATAATGTACGCTAAAAGTGTCTGTTATTTATGTCCTTTATTACCGTCAAGCACATTTGATATTTCTAGGTTCAATGTGATTGATAGTTTTCTCTCGAATTATCAAAAAAAAAAATAAATAAATAAATAAATGTCCTTAAAAAAGGTACGTATACTTTCTCTTAGTTAAATTACTCACAGGAATTACGATTTTTATCATGTACATTTAAAATAACTATAAAAAAGTTGAAGTGACTAATCACCCCCAGGTCATACTCTACAATAAATTTGAGTAATTACGAGTAATTTGCGTGCATTTCTTAAGTTCTGACAAATAAAGAGGTATTAAGTGATCACTCCGTACCGTCAAGACATTTGACAATTTTAAGTTAATTATTGATTTTTAAATCGTCGCAATACAAATAATAAATTCAATTTACCACAAAAGGCGTACTTTCTGATTACGTACGGGTTGATTCCAGAATTTGAGTGTTTCTTTATAAAAGAAGCTATAAAAAGATTTAAGAGCCAATACGCGCCAACACATTAAGTGTTCAATCTGTGCCGACAATCAAGAGATTAAACGGAAAATGACAGATGTTTTATGGTTGAAAAGAGCCATTTAATGGATACTGGTACACCACAAGGTCGTGTCATCTGCCGTGATCAAAGAATAGGAGAACCACTTGGGACAAAGGAAAAAGAAATCACTAGTACCTCGTTGTGACACCCGTCACAAAGATAGTTGACCCCTGAGGATGATTACTGTACGGAATTGATTCGATAAATATGTAGACGACACACATGCACCTTCGTTGGAAGTGAACAATGACGCTTAACACGTTTACCAGCACTTTAAGAAGAAAAAACTCAATCACTGTAATGCCAGCCGTAAAAATGAATGTTTCCCTACAAGCCGACGGAATGATGATCAGCTCTTTTCGCGACAGCACGGGATTGGTTATTGAGAGTTTAACCCTCGCTACCACTGGATAGATTTTTCTGTTGATGCCATGATCCCCAACGGCGCGGTATTTGGGAGCGATAAAATGTTGATTTCCCATTCATCGATTCACTCCCTCTCACTACATTGAATGCACCCTTTCTCTAGCTATTGCTCACATTTTTTTAACCATTCAATAGGACAATTTTGTGTCTTTGTAGCAAATAGTAATATGACACTTTTTAAAAGAGATATACATCGTCAAAAATTAGTGTTAAGAAAGAAAACATACAATTCTAATACAGAATAGTCACACCAAAGCCACTTTCTTTTAAAAACATAAGAAGTAGCCCATACTCCGGAAAAGTCAGCCCTCCCCTGCTGTAGACGATGGACCTTTAGTTCTGAAGGAAATTGAAGCAATGAAGACGGCACATCATTTGTTAGCCACTCTTTCAACTTCAACACTGCAAGCGAGGATATATTAAACCTCGCAAATTTTAAGTTTATTATCCTCTGTACGTGATTTTGTTTGCGTGTGGGTGGAGGGGGGTTGTTGCAATAGTCAATAGTATTCAAATTCATGACTCAATAATACTGATTGTAATATATTGACCGTATTGGCTATCGTGTCCATATTTTAAGACAGGAAACGATTTGTAGGTTAAATTTAAGAAAGGAATAAAACACATTTATTTGTTGTTGTTGCTTCTAATCCCAGATTGTCTAGCAATGCTAGACGATCTTCATAAATCCAAAAAGAGCCAAGAAAGTCTAAGAACAGAAGAGGGTCCATAAGAACTTCATCCTTTTTGTAATCCAAGCAAGTCAAGATTTGGGCAGGAGAGACGAGCTCGGATTAACACAAATGACACTCTGGAAATATCTTCTGACCCTGGCGAAAAGTGAGAGATTTTATATGGCCGCTCCCAAAGAGCGAGAAGGCAGTCTGGTATTTCCTAGGCATAAGCTTGAATGAACCTCCTGCATTTTTTCCGAAGTACCAAGTAAGATTAGGATGAGTTCTTTCAAGATAATGGAGTTCAATCTTCTTAAGGGTAAGATAATTCACTGTGAATGTAAAATACCCAGTAGGGCTTACCTCCTCTTCAGCCGCAGTCCTGGATAAGAAATCGGCTTTCTTATTATCATCAATCTCCAAGTGGGATGGGACCCATTGAAAACATACGCGATGATTAGAAGAAATCTGATCAAGAAGATTAATAATATCAGGGCTATATAGATTGGTCACCTATATATGACCAATTGGAAAGATGTTGTATGGAAGCATGGCTATCCGTCAGAATCCAAACGTCTTGAAACTGAACTTCCGTTTCACATGCGTACTGCAATCCCCTACTGATATAGCAAAAAGCTCCGATCTAAAAACCGAGTAAAAATTTTGATTTTTTATCTTAATGTCCATGACTCCGGTAGGAGTATGGATGGTTCTCCACTAACAGAAATTCCCCACCACCTCTGCTTTTTACTGTTTCCAAATCCAACTGTCTGATGATATCCGGAATCTCAGAGTGTTTAAAAACTCAAACAGAAGTTTTTCAAGTTTCAGATCAAGTGCCACATTAGCAGGAGGCAAACCCAGCGTCTTTGTAAAAGAAAATGGGCTATGTTTCTTATGACGTTGGTTGTCTGTCCAGTTGTGAAAATACGCAGATGTTCTATGCTGATCACCGAAACTGGAAAGCTTGTTATAATATTTTGGGAGACAGTAAGATCTTTTCAATGATAGTGGGAGCAGGTTACTCTCAACACACACATTTATTTTAATACTGTAATCGAAATACTAAATTTGTATTTAAAAGTTTCGGAAACTTTTGTTTAAATATAGTATTATAAAGTATGAAAAGTCTTTGTTTTCAAGAAAAATTTAAAACCTACACTTATTGGTGTGAATATTCATTTTTAATTATATGTGTGTTGCCTTACATAAACATTGTATAACATTAAGAATTTATATCATATTATTATTATTATTTTTTTAACACCTTAAGCGGACATTTTTTTCGTCCTAAATGTTCCTAAAAAGTGAATATTTTTTTGCATGTAACTAAGTATAACACAACAGAAATGGCAGAATTTTAATTTAATTTTAAATTTTAAAGTTTTCACACTGTTTCTTACTTATAAATGTGGAACACAAAAGCCCTAAACCCTTAATTCACGTTCGTACTTCTTTTCCAAATGATTGAGATCATTGTGTGTGTTAGTTTACATATATACAGTTGAACCTCCATATTACGAACATCTATATTACGAATTTTTCTATATAGCGAACTTTTTCTTGGAACCCAGAACATTTCATGATTTTCTTGATTAAATAACCTTCTAATAGCGATATGTGTTTTCTATATAACGAACTTTTTTTCTTGGATTCAACTTTTTCTTTTATTTTTTTAAAAAATTTTTGGGGATTTCAAGTTATTCTCTCTTTTAACGCATTTTATGATGGTCATAAACTTTGAACTGGTTTTATTAAATACCTAACACGCTGAGAGCAATGGAATTCTGGCCATTTCTTCAAAGAAGTGAAGCCCGCATTGATCAGTTCACTGGAAACATCTTCGATAAATAAATAATGTAATAAAAATGTGCTTTTAAAATTACTTGTATTCTTTAATTTAGAAAATGTCCTTAAAATTCATTAATTTTAGTGGAATTTTTTTTTCTTAATGTTGAAAATACAGTGTATACCTCAACATTTTTCTTTCTTGTTTTCCATGTAGTATTTCTTTCTTTCTTTTTTATTTTTGATGTATAAGATATGTAAAATAAATAGATATTAATTTACAAAAATGTGTGAATAATTACATTTTTTAATACATAGTGTTTATGAATTTAAAATTTATTTTATGTGGTTTATAAAATGTATTGAAAGATGAACCTCTATATAACAAATTTTCCCTTATAATGAACTTTTTTTTCAGGATTTAGCGACTTCGTTATATAGAGGTTCGACTGTATACATATATATATATGCAAACACAATTTAAAGCATGGTGTAATACTAAGTCTTGCATTGCAATGAGTTAAGCGATGATATCAGTTTATTTTTTGGATTATCTTTCCTTTTCTATTTCTTCTCCAGCTACAAATTGTATATTGTCTTGTCAATACCTGTTCTTTAACGAATATTTTTAAGAATCTAAATTCCTACCTTCAATGAAAAATTCTGACCTTCACCCCAAGGAAAATCCCGGATGAGAAGAATTTTAGTTCTATGGACAAACTACATCTCTTAAAAACACTAGCACTAATAATCTCACTATAACAGCGTTTCTCAAACTGAGGGGTGCACCGCCCTTGGGGGGCGTGACGGCTCTACGAAGGGGGCGCGAGCATATTGAAATGTCAAAAACAAGATTATTAAAAAAAATATTAATACAGTGAAAGTAAGAAAACAAAATATATTCAGACATAATAAAAAATAAAATACATAATTGCACTGGTATATTACACTTATAAATGTATCAGTGTTACACAATGTATTTTAAATTAATATATTAATACTAAGCTAAGAACAAGTTTAATAATTACCAGTGACCTCATGGGATTGTCATATATAAAATTATATACAAAAGTTAATACTTATTTTTATCATTTTTACGGCTTATAATTAATACCTTAACTTCCGATTAAAATTTACCAGATTCGTTTTCCACGTAGGAGTGCCTATGTGGTGTGTTAGGGGGATAGGGGAGAAGAATAAAGAAGAGCAAATTATCTGAAAGAAGTAAATCTTTCGCAAACATTTTCAAGGTCCTTTTACTGAATTCCAAAGGCTTTGGAATAATTATATGGATAGCAGTGCCGAGGAAAGATCGTACTTCGGAAAGACGTATATATATGTTAGTGGAAATTAATGCTTTGACTGAGTGAGACGTTTATATAAGCCAGTAGAACTTAACAGGTTAAGGTCGTATTGTAGTTTTAGTGTCAAAGTATAGTATTATTGGATTCACAATACATTGTTATATTGCATGGAGGGGGGCGCGATGAAAATTATGATTGAATATTGGGTCACGAATATTGAAACTTGAAAGAAGCACTGCATTATAAGCATTAAAAATATGTGTAAATCAAAGATTGAAAGAAGAAAATATCAGTGTGTGGGCAAACCGGTTGCAACCAGCTTTCGATAAACCCTATACGGGCAAATCAGTTAAAGGCTTAGTTTCTGATAACAAGAATGGAAGATTCTTAAGTATGTTTTTTTTTTTTAAGTAAACAAAACTTTTATTTATATATAAATCTAAATGGTATTTAAAGGATAACTGGGTAATATTTTTAGTGTGAAAACACTATTATTATCAATAATTTCTTACTCAATTTTTTTGATAAAATGTCAAATTATGAATTCACAAGCTCAAGCACACCTTACTCTACAAACTGAAAAGACTTTCAAAGAAAGACATGTATACTATATTGGATCCAAGAATAACCCAATATTATTCCTTATCTCAGTTTGTTAATTTCTCTATTTATTTTTCTAATCAAGGACATAGAATGCTTAAGCCACAAACTATTGTTTTTTAAGAAGTAACTCTTTTAGCTTAGATGTCGACTAACTTAATTTCAATAATTTCAGCATAGGCTACGGTTAGCGGAATTTATCATCCGTTCTAAAGAAGACAAAGTTTTTCTCATATTTTTAATAATTCAATTCTTTCCAGAGGCAGTAATGTAGAGTAGTTGTTTTGAAGTATGGATCCCCTTTTTTCGACTATTAGACCAATCTTTGTGAGGAACTGGTTTTGAGGAAATCAACTCCCGAGAGAGTTTATTATGGGGGGTACGAAAAGTAAATATAAAACTCTTTTATAAGTTCATGTCCTGACCTTTTGACATAAAAATACGAGGGCAATAAGAATGTTTTTGAATACAATCGAATATCCTACAGAACATATATAAATCAATAGCTTAAAACAATATATTGTAATTCTTAACCATGAAATACCAAGTAAAGCTGGAGAATAATGTCTATTATTTTTTATACTTTTATTAAAAATTAACTATATTTTAATTTCCCCATTCCTGTTGTTCATTCCTCTTGTGAATTTATTTAATGAAAAGAGTTTCCTGATGTTAAGTCTCTCGATTACCTATGCAGAAAAAGTTAAAAAGAAAGGAAAAAAGATCGGAAATCCCGCAAGATACTTGCTTAAAGGTATCTAGTGTAATATATCTATTTTGGGATCATTGGTTTGTTTCGGATGACTGCTGAAGCAAAAGAAACAATGTAATGCACTTTTAAAGGAAATTGGTTTGTTTATTGGGGGAATTTATTTTTATTTATATCTATCCATTCGTAAGATAATTCGTGAGCTTCAAGTGCACTTCCGAGGTGGAAAAATGATTTTTTTCCAAAAAAAAAAAATGGTAACATTTCCCCTTTTCCGTAACTCTTATTTTGAAGCCAAAAGTTTTAGAAAGAATTAACTCGACAAACAGAAAATTTTGCAATGATGTATTTCTGTTATCTATATTGACATGGATGGCATTGTGAATGTATAATAACATTAATATCATTTTTTCGGTGAGACAAGGTTTCTCCTTTTTCTCTAAAAATACACTGTTTTTTCTATACAGTTTATAGAGTCAATTGTTTTCTTTGAAGAAAAAAATATGCCATATTTTAATTTATTCATAGAAATTATTCAGTTTTTTATTTATTCAAATTTATTTTCATATTAATATGTAAAATACTTAAAAAAAACTTGCATTAAGGTGATTGTACTATTTCATGAAAGTTTTATATGGAAATTTTGCTTTTCACCTCAAATAATGTATTCTTTTGAATGCAATAAATTGCACCCAATAGAACTAGAAAAAATAAAAGTTTCTGTAACATTCCAGCAATTTCTGAAAATATATTTTTGAGTCTGTTTTAATGATTTATGTGTGAGTTTTCCTTAAAAAGTATTCAAGACACTTTGAATGGAAAATATGCAGTTCAAAAGAAACATTTATTATTGCTTATTCCATCGGATACATTTTGTTGCATTCAAATTGATACAGTAATCATAATTTTATTACAACAGGTTTCGTATAAAATTAAAATTACCTTCACGGGATCAAAATCATGAGAAAGAGCCTTTTTTTGTGCTTTTAGTTTCATTTAAAACAGTGGACGAATACAGGGGAAATCCTAGTTTAACCTCTATATTTTTAGGCCAAGCAAATTCAAAAAAGGAAATACCGCATTTTTTTCAAAATGGTTACATAGAACTAAAATTCTGAAAAAGCGTGACTTCTAAAATACAAGAGATAGAAAATAATTGGAAATTGATACTTTGAAAGT
Organism: Trichonephila inaurata madagascariensis; assembly: GCA_019973955.1. NCBI lineage: Eukaryota > Metazoa > Arthropoda > Arachnida > Araneae > Nephilidae > Trichonephila > Trichonephila inaurata. The sequence goes on along the minus strand of BMAV01011443.1, from coordinate 6,864 downwards.
TGAAAACACAAAAACAAAACAATCTCAATACCGCTTCTAGTGTTAATATTTAAAAGATGTTATTTTTCATTGGCTAAAATTGTTCTTGCAGTCTATGGATACATTTTTTGTTTTTCTATCCATTGAGATAAAACATTACTTTACCCTATTCATGTAATAACTATTAACTATTTTTTTTAAAATAAGCTTATGATTTTTTTTTAATTATAAGATCCTGAAGAATATAATTCTATTTCTTCTTTATAGTGTTTCATCAACAAAAATCAAATGAGATAAAAAGAGGTATTCTCCCACAAAAATTATTAATCAAATTCAAGAAACGAATAAGAAATTAAAAATAATCGATAATTAAAAAAGTTCTCCTTTTATGAAAGCTGTCACGATATAAGAGCTTGTGGAATTCGGAAAAGTTCATTAGAACGTAATAGAACAGCATAGATTCGCAAATAACGCATTTTTAATCCTTTTTTTCACTCTATCACCTTCTACAGACAAAAAAAAAATCAAAACTTGAAAAACATTAAAACTTCAAAACAGACTCCTAAAGAATGAATACTTAATCTTATTTTAATAAATGTAGTTGGTAATAAGAAATCCAGTTTGCAAAAATAGTTGTAAAAGTTAATAGTAAAATTTTTCCATTATCCTTATTTTTGGTGATATATATCCCACGTATGAAATTGAATACAATTTCTATTAAAACGTTTTAAGATATTTATTTAAACAAATGTGCAGATGCAATTCTTCGATTTCAATATATTTTACCTATAAATTGTTCTTTGTAATAATGAAAGTTTTGCAGTTGGAGGATTCATTGGGTTTTGCTTCCATTCGTGTATAATATTTAACATGCAAAAGCTTTTAAAATAATGAAAAAAAGTAAAGGCATGAACATCTTTTGTACATGTTGTGCATTATTAATGTTTTAAAATTGAACATGGAACTAACTCTATGGTGCGTGTATTTATTATTTTATTACTGTTAATATAAAGTTTTATGAAATATGGATATTTCATTTGTTTTCTTTTATATATTCACTATACCAGTGCAATGTTTAATTGTTATACATTTTTGCAATGTCTTATGGTATACAGTTTTAAATAAGCTAACTAACAATTCTTATAAGTTTCAGACTATTCAATAGATATTAAATCAGACTATACATGCAATGAAAACTTCAAACTGAAATTTTTCCCCTCGTTGAATTTTCGAACATATATTATTATTCAAAAACCTAAAGCTTTTTTGATAATTGAAGTAGTGATGTCAAATTTTTCATAAGTGTTCTGAAACGTATATTTCGTCAAAAATTGTGCATAATTAACTCTAAGTGTGTAGTAATTTTTTTTTAAATTTCAAAATCAAAATTAATTTTTTTTCGAGAATTGTTTTGTATGTTTCACAATGAAAAAATAATATAAAAGTAATAAAAAAAACATACACATTTTTATATAGTATATTTTAAAATACTTCCAAAAAACATTTGGGAAGAACATTTTTAAAACCTTAGAAGTTTTTAAAAAATGTTAAAAAAAATTTTAAGATTTAAATTTTGTAATAAATTTGAATTTCTATTTGGAATTACCTCTCTATAAAATACAATTAAAATCGAATTTCAAATATAAACTAAGAAATTTATTAAAGATGGTATCACATGTTTGCGCCTTAAAATCCTTTCATAAATCTTACAAATTTCTTTAAAAAATTAAATAGTTAGTATTTTGTTGTATTTTGAGAACGCGCGTGAGCGCGAAATCTGTTTCGTGTGATCCATATACACCTGTTACAAACAATTGCACAATATTCCATTTAAATGTTGAAATAGCAAAAATAAATTTTAAAAAAAGCATGTGCATGTTAAAGAAACGGAAAGTAGATAGTTTAAAATATTTATTGCCTACCAAAATATTTCTACAAAATCAAGATATTTTTAATTAAAAGAGTTTAAGTAATATCTTTTATAGCATTCATGATGCAAATATAGTGCAAAAAGTTATCACCAGGCCAAAGTTTTGTTCATATACACAACGAAAAAATCTTCCTGAATATTTTAAAAATTATTTCTTATATTTATGAAATAAAATGTGTATAAGACTAAATAAATCAAAAAATTGCAATTAAAAATAGTACAAATACAATCATATGAATATAATAATATATAAACTTTATTTGATTCATAATTTAGATCGATAATTCAAAAATATTATCATTCTGCAATTTTTACTTTAAATTCAAAATTACTTGCCTTGAGGTATTTATTAAAATGTTAATTTAAAAGGAAATTATTTATTTATATTAATTTCTTTGAATTCTCTCTAGTAGTTATTCTGAAAAAATAAAACCAGTTTCTGAAACACATGAAAATTTTATCCGCACAAAATGTGCATAGCAACTCAAATAACACTACAAAGAACATAAATTTATCTATTCAGATATATATATATATATATATATATATATATAACCTGCTGTTGTTTAAATCTGCAATCTTGGTTCCTAAGGCCAGGAGCTTGTTATTGTACTATTGTGCCTAATATTTCCTATCTTGAATAGTTACTTAGGTTCTATAGCTATCGGTGTATATATATTTATGATTATATATAATCATATATATATATCAAATATATTAATATATTAAATTACACTTATTCTATGAATATATATATATATATATATATACATATATATATTAAAATACTTTAGTACAGGCTCTTACTAGTAAGTAAGTAAAAATCATATGAACCAGAGCTAAATATCCATTAAAACTCTAAGTATTAATAACAAATCTAAAATTTCAATATCGTAAAAGTAAAGAAATATTTCAACAGAAAAAGTATTTTCTAGTACCAATGCAAATAAAATGTACTTTCTTTTTTGCTTTCAGTGACTTGTTAAGAGATATTAAGCATTAATTATAAATTTTAGAAATTATTTTTCTTATCGACACTCCAAATTTTCAAATGAACAAAATTGCCATGCTAAAATTTTCATTTAAGTTAAATAAAGAGTATAAATGCAATTTATTTGTGAAATATTTAACCTTATAAAACAAGAACTAAACCAAAGGAATTACTAATAATGATCTTTTTTAAATATTTTTTTTTTCTTAATTTATTAACTTTCTATTTACGTACATTCAATCAATAAAACCCAAAATTAATCGAGGCTCCTCAATTTGCGCTCATGTTGAAGAAGTGCCTTAACTTCTCAACTCCAATGAGACTTTTGTTGAGTTTGATATCGGCATCCCAAGCTCATTATAGTAAATATATCCAAGGGCACATGTCGTAGTGGAGAAAGTGGGGATTCAGTTAGATGTACCCGTGGTTTTGTAGGGTGATGTCACTTTCGTCATGTCCTATCTTTCTCCTTCTCCTCAGGGGGATAAAAAGAGGGGGAATGCCTAGTACGGGTGAATTTTATTCACCTTAATGTTTTCGCCTAGGATTCAAAGCAAAAGTCAGAGAGGTAGTAGTAACATTTTTAATTTTTTGTGAAAGATTTGGGAATTTTTAGAAATAATGAAAAAAGTTGGGTAAAGATAAGATAATATGTCACTTCCGTATTTCAAATTAAGTAAATATGGGATATTTTGAAAATTGCCTTCCCCCCACCAGTTTTTTTTCTCGGGAAATTTTGAATGGAAATAATATTTAAGATAAATTCATTCTTTTATCCCCCTTCCCTCTAAATACTATTCAACTATGCGCATTGCTTCGAATTTCAACAAGCAGAATATTTAGCAAGGACATTGTGAATTATCATAGTCAATCACAATGTTGAGATTTAGAGTAATTCAGATTTCGTGTGTGTAATTTTGTGAAGGCTATATTCCTATAAATAAAAAATTTTTTGATATGCTTGAACAGCGTTTTCAAACTGTGGAGTCGCCCCCTCCCATAACTCTACGAGGAGGGCGTGAATCTTTTGAAAAGTCAAAAACAAAAGATTAGTTAAAAAAAATTATTAATTTACAGAAAGTAAACAAACAAAATACATTCTGACATAATAAAATACACAGTTACAATGATATAATACAATTATAAAAGTATCAGTATAATGCGCAATTATTTTTATAAAAAATTTTAAATATAAGTTAAAAAAAGCATATAATTTTTAAAAAGTGCCCCCATGGGCGGCATATATAAAAAAATAAAAATAAAAAACACTTATCTTGATAATTTTTGGATTTATAATTAACCCCTTTAAACCCCTGATTAAAATTCGGGTTTTTTTCCCAAACCACTGTTTCCACTTGGACACGTGTATCAGATGTATTGGGGGGAGAGGGGGAAAAGGTTAAAAAAGCAAAAATTCCCCTTAAATAAGTAAATACTTCACAAATACTGTCAAGGTCTTTTTTTTATTTCAAAGCATTCTGAATAATTTATGGACAGGTCACACAAAAGGGCTAGGGGGGGGTATATATACGTCTGGGGAGATTAAAATTTAGTGGGGGATACGTTTATTCCCCCTGTTACTTAGGGATGAAAAACGTATTGTCGTATATTATAAAATCGTATTTAGGTAAAATGTATTCTTAAATTCCATACATTGTTAGTTGGTGGGGGGGTGAAAAATTTTGATTGAATTTGGGTCCAAAAAATTGAAAGTTTTAAAAGCATGTCTTAAAATGAATGTACTTGTAGTAGCAAATTTACACATACAGTGTAAATTTATGTTTTCAGGTGTCTACTAAAAAAAAAATTTGTCTGTCACACCCCACAAAAAAAGGAAAAAAAAAAATAGAAACAGCTAGATTGCTCAGACATTTTTTTACGCATTTTATTGGTTTAATATTTTTATAAATTAATTCCCTGTTTATTTAACTTAAATATTATTATGGGGTTAAATATTGTCATGTAACTAAAAAAGGAAGGAGCAAAAAAAATAACAAATAATAACAAGGATTTTTTAATTTTCAGTTTTTGGGGAAAAAATCCTTTTTTTTCATTCTTTTTGATTTTGGGAAAAAACACCCTTTTATCGATATACTTTTATGCGAACTTTAATGTTCCCAAATCCCCCCCCAACACAAAAAAAAAATTTTTTTTTTTTTTTTTTGGGGTTCTCTCCAAAAACGGGGTTTGGTTTTTTGCCCAATGGCATTGAAACCGTGGTTTTTTTCTTTGTATTCTGGGCTTGGAGGCCCTTTTTTTTCCATTTTGTTTAACCGATTTTGTTTTCAAGTCATTTTTTAAAAGTTCATTTTAGGTGATTACTAATTTCTAAAATTTTTAAAACTCAGTCCAAATTTAAAAATTTTTTTTTTAATTGTAGAAACTTTCTTTGGTTTGTGGTCTTTTTTTCTATGAAAAAATAAATTGATCCCAAATTTGTACAATTTATGCTCGCTTGTTATCAAGTAATTTTTAAAAAAAAAGTTATTTAGTAGTTTTATTTATAATTTCCTTTTTAACTTTCATGCATTATAGACTGGATTTTCGTGGCCAAAAATTTTTTTTTTTTTCGAAAAAAAAGAAAGATTTTATTTTATAAATTTGTAACATGGATTTTTTTAAATTTCTTTTTGCATGTTTTTGGGGAAAAAAATCAGGTTTTCATCTTACGTAATTTCTTAAAGCAGTGGTGCACTCAGAAGGTTTTCAAGGGGAGGGGAGGGGGAAGGTCTAGGTTTGGAAATCCACCATTCTCGTATCAGGCTCCAATACGCCGACCAACATATTTTTTTGATTTTGTCGATTTTCTGGAACAAAAAAAAAAAGTAAAAAAAAATAATGATTGAATAAATAATTAGTATTAATTAATGCAATAAATTATTAATAACACTTTCTTAATTGAATTTTACTTACTGTAAGAGCATATAACTATAATCAATCGAAAATAAATCAGGGTTTGGGGAGGCCCCTCCCCTCCGCCATTCTTTGTTTGCGCCACAGTCTTAAAGTTTCGAAAAATGTTCCCTAATTTACTGTATGTCGCATGTATTTTTTTACACGACTTTTTGTTTTCGCACGATTTTTTAAAGAACGCACATACGGTGTGAAAAATGAGTTTGTGTGTATCATGTTATTTATACTGAGTTTCCAATGTTTATTTTCTAAAAATTCTGAATGCAATCATTCATTAAAAGTTCCCTATTTGTTACATATAAACAAATTAAGAAAATCAATTTTAAAAGGGAAGATTTAATGAAAAGAGATTCAAAAATTTTTTTTGAATAAAGATTCCATGCTGATGAAATTCTAGCAATAGGACGGGGTGTTTCTTAAACATTCTAAAATGGTTTCATCATCTGTGGTGCAGAAAAATCTGTCCATAAGTTCTAGGGATAATCGAACCAATCGGAAAGCTCTCTTAGTGTTCAACACCTATGTAGTACACAGGAAAGGATACAAATAACTGAACAAATCCAAAGATTTTTCTTCTCCCTTCTAGACAATTAGTTGTGTGTTACTGGAAAATATTTGCGAAAAACAAAATTGCTGCAGAATGGATGAGGATTAATTTTCTTCTCTCACAATCTGAAAAGCGTGGCTTCGTTTGATGCTCAATAAGCGAGAAAAGGGAATACCAGTAAACCCTATCTCATTATTTGCCATTTTCTTCATTAAACACTAACTTGGTACAAACATAAAATGGAATTAGAAGACAAAATAGTTCGCATTCGGCTTTATTTACAGTTAACACTTCCTTCTCTTTCTTCTCAACTTCACCTCCCAGTATCTTAAGTAGAAGGCAATCTTTTGAAATCCTCCGTAAGGGAAAACATATTCAAAATATGCTACGACAGTGATTGGATGGTCAGGATGAGTTGCCAAAATTACTCAAAGTTATTATATGGAATTTGTGTTCCGTTTCTTAGACAATATTTTTTTTTACTATTTTTTTTAAATAAATTTA
>BMAV01011442.1:213700-261469 GCA_019973955.1 Trichonephila inaurata madagascariensis | reverse complement strand
CAAAACAAAGGTTTATTAAACATGTAGAAAAGATAAATATTTAAATTTTTTGACATTAACTACATTTTCAGAACAAAAATGACAATATTCTCAATCCGTTGAAAACGCCGTCACATGAAAAAGGAATTTCTGCTACAAAATTATTCTCCTGCCCCACTAAAATACTCATCATAGAATCCGCGCTGCCATATATATTGGAAGAGTGTATTTCAAAAAACATATTTCTGCAAAGTATCATCAGAGTATTCGTAAAGATGGTTATTCTATGTAATTTTAAAATGAGTGGTACTTATACCGTTAGGTAGATAAAGGGTTAAGATAGAGAAATACGAAAACTATGTAAAAACAGGATTTGACGCACATTAACTATAAAATATAAAGAGTTATTTTTTTCTTAGTATATGACACATGATGGTTCTAGGAACAACATGTATACCTTAGGTATAGTGGCCGCGGTAGCCGAGTGGTATAGGTATCGGACCGTGGCTCTCCTTGTCCCGAGTTCGAGTCCAGTACCATTAAAGACCCGCCTGTAGGCAGCGATGCACGTTAAATCTGTCGACTGAAGCGTCCTCCCATTGGTGGGGTTTGGTGTTAGGTGGAGGGTGCCAGCTCAGGTGTCGTCCACGTCACTTGACCTGGTTCAAAATTATGAGGTCCGTCGCAAAAGCCCTCGTGCAGGCTGAACGTGCGACTTAATATTCAATCAATCAATCAATTACCTTAGGTATAAAGCTGATTTTCTTGGTGAAATTTTTTAAATATTTGATCATGTTTCTGAAATATATTGAGTTATATCCAAATGTACTCTCTTCCAAGTTGCTATATTTAAGGTAAAAATTGTTTCTTTCATCTTTATAACTATTTACCATTAATTATACGTATAGTATCTTGGGTGATTCAAAATTAGTTTGTGGCCAAATTTAAAAACATATAACTATGAATGGAAAACTTTTATCGCCTTGATGCCAAATATAATTTAAAAATGAAGCATTTAAATTACCAATTTAACTATTTCTATTAGTGGTAATAAATTATGGCTCTGAAATAAGATTTTCAAATCCGAATGGAAACTGTACGGCCTTTGAAGGATATTTGCTCAAATTCTGTATAGTAAAGCATTTAAAAATCAGAAAAGACCTTTTGCTAATGGATTACTATCGAATCTTTGAAAATAAATAAAATTTGGTTAGCAGTCGAAAGCTCCAAGAAAGAAATGTGGACGAAAGGAAGTCCTTAAGGAAAAAAAAAAATAAAGAACTGGAAACACTAATCGCTGTAAAAAATCTCTGTCTCAAAAAAACTTCAGAAAAAAAAATATGGGTATGGTAATCCACAATTTGTCGTCAGATAAAGAAAATTGGCTATAAAAAAACCAATAAACAAGTCTTTTTTCAAATGTCTGTTAAGACCGTAGAAAAACGAAGAAACCTTTCTTGGCCTCTAAATTTAATGTTTCGCAAAGGTAGAAACGAAACATGGACACTGCTTTATCTGTCATCCACAACTGGCAAAATGAAGATACAATATATTTCACGCAAAAAAACGTCGCAAAGGCCCAACTGTTTTGCAAAATACAAGTGGTGTTATGTTATGGAAAAGGAAGTCCTCTCAAAGGGTAAACAAAACTATTTTTGTAGCAAAGGCTTTAAAATTTATGTAAATACTAACAGAATACAGTTTTGAAACATTTGATTAATAAAAGCAAACGCCTTTATTCTCAAGCAAATTTTGTTTTGTTTGTATAAAGTGGTTGAAAGATTAAAAAATATACATTCTGCATCCGGATTAATGGCTACCACTGTACCCTGTCTGTGTTCTTTGTGATTATTTTTTATGGGATACTTAAAAAACAAGCAGAAGTAAAGTAAGAACATTCTAAGGGCTTCAAAAACAATCAGAGAGGAACATGCCCCCCCCCCCGAAAAAAATAATCAAAATGCCCTTTTGATCCCAAAGTTTCCCCAAAAGGGAAAAAGAAAAAACAAAACTAAAAAAGTAAATATTTATGATGCTCTGAAATTGGTCACATTATTTTTGAATCTATTGGTATTTATTACTTTTCGTAAATAACATTTGTATTTTATCGTTAGTGGCTCCTTTATAATTTTCCAAAATTATCTACTAAATATTATATTTCCATAAATGACATCATATATTCATTTTTCCCCTATGTATTTTAATGGGAATATTTTCCAATAAATTATAAAAATTCTATACCATTGGATAACTTCGAAATAACTATTTTTCTAGGTCGAAAGAAATTAAATGTTTATATTAATTATTCCAATTCATGATTTTTCAATAGTAAATAATGAATTGAAAATTTTTTTGAAGATACTTTTAATTAATATAACCTTATCTCATATATTCGCTATACATAGTCGGAATACGTGTGATATTTTTTATTTGAGAAGGTATTTAGAAATTTCAAGAAGTTGGATGTCTTATTTTTTTTTTTTTGATTTAGCTTTTAGCTCCTGAGAGCAACAAGATAAGTTAGGACCACCAAAAAAGTCATCATTTATTAGCAAACTTATATCTTATATAGATCATTGTTTTTATATACAAGGAGTTCTTGGACATTTATTGTATTAATAGGCATCACCAAGGAAACATCATACACTGATCTACATCTACGATACTATATCTTGCACCGATTGTTTTTTTTTCTTCTACATTTAGATAATCTGTTTATATTTTATAGAAAGCCATTTTTTCCAATACTATATACATAGTCCCATGTCTGATTTAATTACGAGTTTCTCTATATCACAAGGCAGGTTCCATACCTCAAGAATGACATGAATACACATATTTATGTTTTTAAATTAATTCAAAAACTTTAGTGGTATTAATTATTATGTAGATTAAAGTTGCAAATTTGTTAATTTTATCGACCTGTTGGTTGATTTATCATCTATAAAAGTATATTATAAATACCTGAAAATCCAGTGCATAATGCGCACAACCAAAAAAAATCGTTTAAAGCTGCGTGTTATACGCCGGGTATAAAAACGATAGCTTTAAAAATAGCAAAAGAGATGAGCATTAATTTTTTTCTACCCATAAGGAAATACTGTTAAGTTAAAAGAAATGACAAGCCTTACGTTCTAAAACAGATGTAGTTTCAGAATTATGCTATCTTTATCAAAAGTTTGTGATAATGCCTCCAATAAATGACCTCAAAAAGTAAGAACATTGCATACTAATATTTCAGATTTCTTCGTAAAAAAGGGAGTGCGCATTATAGAGTGATATACCAAAAAAAAAAAATGCGGCTTGAAAGTACAGGTGAGCGTTATACGTCGGAATTTAAGGTAATTAATTTTATTGTGTATTTTAGTATTATTATATAGATAATATAATTGGCTGAACTTAATTTAAACAAATTCTAATCTACCCCTATCGTATGGCAATAAATAAACTTCACGAATTTACGTTGAAATCTGTGGGTAAAAAGTGTCCTAGAATGAATTTGAGTATTTAGTTTTTCATATTCAGTTGTTCATAAGTTATGAACGCGTTACAATTCAATTGTTAAGGAATGTTAGAAACCTAAAATCTTCTTAATATGAAAATTTTAAAATTTTTATATTTTTAAATTATATAGATTTTAACCTTTTTGAAAATACCTTTGGGTAATTGGAAGCCTTGACAACCTATTTTCAAATAATCATTGAAACTCAGCCACGTCCATTTAAATGGTGTGTGTGTGAAAAATGTAAACAATGTGTTTTGTTTTTACTTAAAAGTTGAATGAATGATGGAAATCAAAACATTTAATACAAAATTGCTAAAAAGGTGTTGCACCGATCTCGTGCACCGAAGAAAATATTTGAACAAATAAAAGTATTATCATTGGGTACATATGATGTAATTTGATCCTTTACTATGGTAAATGTATCAGAAACAAAAATTTTGAGAAAGTTTAACTTTGAGCCTGGTGATTACACGTCACAGGCAATGGAACGCCTCGGATAACAGATGCTGTTAAAGGCTAAATACTCATGACTACAAAAACAAATTAAGTTAGGAAAGAAAATAGATTTAAAAGGAAAGAGGATGATGAGATTTAAAAAAAATGCAGATCATTTAGAGTATGGGGAGGAATATTTTATAAAAAGTAATTATTCATTAAAGTTCATTTATCTTAAAATGTTAATTCTTGATGTCTGATGTATTTTTTTGGGAAAAAAATGTTACATTTTTGTAAGTTTTTACGACATATTTATAATGATGGGTAATACATATTAAAAAGGGTTTTTTTAAAAACCCAAACATTTATTTTTTTTCAATTTTTTTTTTGGAAAAAGGTCAAAATTTTCCCAAAGCTTGATAAAATATTTCATAAATTACTAAAAAAAATCAAATCTAGCTAAAAAATCTCATTTTAGTATAAAAAGAAAGGTATACTTTAATTGTATGAAAAATTTCAAGCATGTACATATAACAGATTTTGAGAAAACATTCATCGAAAACAACCAGTTTAAGTAATCAAAGAAATATATAAAGACTTATTGAAATAATTCTCTTAAATAAAAAGAAATATACATATATATTTATTGTGATTTTAATAATCATTCAAAATGTCATTAAAAAAGACGAGAAGTAATATATTGAGTATAGTGAATTGATTACTAAATAACTTAAATATACAGTTGATATGGTTTCTCGTTCCTTATTTAAAGTTTCATTCCATATTTTATAGATATTCCTTAATTTATTCCAGTATTATTGATATTGTATACTTACTTGTATTTTCATAACAAATCATGAAACCTTTGTATAAATATGGAAAGTTTTTCCTTGTTTTATTTTTGTATTATCAAACATAGAATATCAGCTTGTACATCTTTAGGTTTATTCACTTTTCCTCTTTTTTCTTTGAGATAATACACATGGTTCTTAGCAATGAAATTTCCGCCCTCGAATTCCCATTCGTATTTTTGTACTTTTTAAAACTTTCTAAGTGATTAGTCGAATGGCAAGAATTCCTTGTTTCTTACCTCACAGAAAACCCAAAGCGGTTGTCTTACATTTCATCAATACTTCTACAACCTAACCACAAAAACCGTTTCCTTGTGTCGCTGTTGTAGATCATTTAACAATCAATCTTTTTGTCTCCTCAGCATTGTTAAAGTCTGAAGTGGAAAAGGGGAAGAAGTGAAACTGTCGAGCTTGAAGAAAGGTACAGAAACACACTCCACTGAGTACAAAAAAAAAATCACTGCAGAACCGCAAATCGTGGTGAAAAGTGTTTTTTTTTTCTTTCTTATCCAAAACTCTCAACACTTCTGTAATCACTGTAAAGTGACGCCCGATTTTGGAAAAATGTCTCAAGAGTGTGTGTTAGATGGACGGATCAAAAAGAAAAAAAAAAGTAGACTTGACTAAGAAGAAGTAAAAAGGAGGCAAAGCTTAAGTGTAGCTGAAAATTTTATTCTCTGAGACAAAAAAAAAAAAAAAATAAACTTTTTAAAAAAATAGAAAAAAGATTTCGAGAAAATGTCTTTTTGGGTTAAGGAAATTTTGAGTCACGAAACTTTAAAATTGTGTTTCTGTGTTTTTGGAAATATTATTTGCAAGGTTATGTTTTCTTTTTACGCGTGGGGAAAAAAGCATTTGGATTGAATTTATGCAGGTGCAGAAAAAAATGCTTACCTTATTTTTCCATTGAAATTTATGACTGTAAAATATGAAAAGCTTTTTCAAAGATGAAATAATGATTCCATGAATTTCATTTTATTGCGTTTTTGTAGTATGGTGTTAAATTCTCAAAGAATTTGATTTTTCACATTCTTATGATAATTTTAATGCTAAATGAATGTAACAGCCAAATATCAGAGAATGCATTTAGATTATACTTAAAAGTGATTTGGTATTGAATACCGTATGCTATGCATCTCGTGTACGATATAAAACTTCATTCACTTTGCAAATTTATTTTATTCATCATATAATGTATTTTAAAAAGAAAAAATATATATTTATTTCATATTCAACACACAACACATGGAAGTACAGAAGCTTCCAAATATAAAATAATGAAAAGCAAATACATTAAAAAGATTTTTTATTTCTAATGGTATATTACGAACAGTTATTAACAGAGTTCATCAATCTACCGAGTACATTGACCGAAAGCTGGTATCTTTTTTTAGTGCGGCGCCATATTGGCGGATACCAATTGTCGCAAGTAATTTTGACACTCAGTTTCCTCCCTAGAGGGAGGCACCTGAGATTTGATGATGTGAACCTGTAATAGGATTTAATTTTGCCTAAAGCGCCCCCTAGGGATCTTTTACATGTCGTATAATCATACGACATGTCCGCTGTCGATTTTCTGCATCATGTAAATCTATCGACATGGGCCGGGGTCGAACCCACAATCTCGGGTACAGAAGGTCAACGGCAAACCAACCACGCTCCCCATCCGACAAATACATTAAAAGTTTAAAGCATGAAGATTTACTAATACACACATTTTCAAATGTGGTATTACATGTCCATAGATTTCTAAATAGATATGAACAGTGGAATGGTGTGGATTTTTTCTCTGTCTGTTGACTAAATGATAAACAATAAAACCGTTAATATTATATTTGAAGAGTTTTAGATCCATTTCATATTATAATTCATAAAAAATGAAAAATATTTTAGAAGTCAAATCAAAGGTGATAATTTAAAAGGTTAAAGTAGTTAGCATTTCATCATAAAATTATTTGTAAGGTAAGTGAATTTTTAACTTATATATACTCCTATCGTGCTCTTTCTTAACTCTTTGTTTTGTAATATCTTAATATAGGGAGATGTTATCAACAGTAGATTAACTGATTTTTTTTTTGTTATTTGTGTATTGACAATTTGCATTAATATTTTCAATCTATCAAACTTTTTTAATTTAGTTCCTTTGATCTTGTACTTTTTGTTTTACATTTGACTGTCGTTCGTATTCCTAAAGTTTTTAAGATTACTAATGTACTTATAAAACTTTTAATGGTTTTCTTTGAGAAGCAATAACGACGAAACTGAATATGAAATAATTTCTAAAATTTCCGAGAAATACTGAATTTTGATTTAAAATTTTTATAGACACATTGATATAATGAACATATGACATATAACTTATAAGAAACTGAGACATTTTAAATGTTATTAAAAATGTTTGAGAGAAGTTCTTTTTTTAAACTAAGAAATATGGATATAGAGTTAGTATTTTTTTTTAGAAAAGTTAATAGAGTTAAATACTCATATAGTGCAAAGGAATTTAATTTATAATAGTTAGCATCCCTTTCGGGATGAAGGACGCAAACGCGTGCGTACCGCTGCGGCCGGAGGTTTTTGTGTAGTTAAGATTAATTCGATGTAATCGGCATACAAATGTCTAAAATATCATTATCATAAAATTTGCAATTAAAAGAACAAACATAATATATTATTTGTCACTATCACCACTCTCAAATACTAATTTAGAATCAATTTTGCATCATTCTGATATTCCAATTTCTGTTAAACATTTTCTTAAACCTCCTCGTCTTCAACCTTGTAAAAGTAAAAATAATGATAATAATAATAATAATAATTTTGCCTACCAAATCAAATTATCCTTTAAAAACTACACCGTAAAACCAAACCAAATACTTTTAGCGAAAATTAATTTCTCATCTTTTCTATAAACAAAAACCATATGATCATTTCAAGAGCAGTCATAAAGCATTCAATTTGGAAAGATTCCCTCTTTCCCTTATGTTTATAAAATAAAAACCACGTATATGTGAGTAATATTTCTCTCATTTCAAGAAGAAAGTCAGATCTACATGTACCTCAAACCTTATAGACATATAATTCCATATACTGCCAAAAATTGAGCTTAAAAAACGTTCCATTTACTTGGCGCGTATATGAGACGCTCGGGAACTGCCTGTGTTTCATGCTGTCGTGGATATGGAAAGTTCGTCCCGAAAGGTTAAGCAAAAAATTGTTAAACTGTAAATTCTCAAAAATGTTTTGCAAGTATTTTTTATAAATTTTGGTTAAACAACAAAAATAAATATTTTATGACAATGTTATGCATTTAGACTAATCAAATGCTAATATCTAAGAGTTTCTGGATTTTTGTTCAATCTGCTTTGTACATATTTTATTTTCTAAAATTTAAAATTATATTGGAGTAATGAAAATATGGACCTCAGAAATACTGAATCAATATTTTTCCCATGCAAGGTAAGACTACTTTTCAATTGGGCTGCATTTTGGCAGCATAACCTTTGCAGGCACGGCAAGTCCCCACGTGTGAGAGTCATTTCATTGGTGGAACCATCTAGTGGCACCTTTCACTACTAAAGCAAGATAATATGATTTTTTTGTTTATGTAGTTTCAGTAATTATTAATGCTTCTCCATACTTTGCAAATCTTTTATTTGAAATACGAATGCGAATAATAAAATCACTATTAATGTCTTAGTATTCCATCAATCTGAATATTGCCTTCCTGTATGATTTGACTGATAATTTTTTGTTTGATTACACGAAAAAAAATTTATAAAATAATTGTAGTAGTTAGTGCTTGAGCAAAATTATTTTATAATGATCGTAATTATACCACTATAATATTTATTAGTGTTACTTAAATTTTTGTGTCATGTTCCTAGTTTTGCATTTTCTTAAAAAAAAATCGTCGCTTTTAAAGTAAAGTACAAAACAATTATTACAAAATAATAATTTTTTTAATAAGTAGCTGACAAGCAAATCAAATAGAACTAAAAATATCACAAAAGAAAAAAACCCACTTTTTTGCGAAGTTTTTGTGGTAGACAAATATTGTTCAAAAAGGTTAAGAAAAAAGAATTTATCGTAACTTTGATATTTTACATGTAGTGAAATGTTAATTTTTTCATGACTAAAGCATGACAGGAATGCTATTATTTCATCTCTCATAAAAAAGAATTTACTATAATTTTTTAAAAGATGCTTATACAATAGAGTTTCTTTAATAATGAAATAAAATTAAATTTTATAGTGGAATAACTATGCCAACTTAATTTAAAAAAAAAATGTTTAATTACTTTATTATATAAAAAATTTATTTACATAAATATTTTTTTCACGATTTTTTCTATATATACTATAGATTTTCTATTTTTTGAATGAATTTGGTTAGTATACAGTACAAAATAGTTATTGTTCTTATAAGATGCCCCAATTTTAAAAATTTAAAATGTTTAACAGAATACTTTATGCCGTGATTAAACTAAACAAAACTTGCAATGAGTTATATTTAATGTTATGCTATTCGATATTGCTTTACAATAATAATGAAAAATATTTCTTTCTAATATATTTTTAAATGTCACCGTTTGAGACATATAATCTTGTATGTATCGTATAAATAATTTATCTGTCTTTCAAGAGTACGGATATGTGTGTGTGATTTTCTTTTTCAATTCCTACTATTAGCTCACACTCTATATATATACATTTATATATCTTGTTCGAATTTTAAATCGTTAGTAAAATACTTTCTATTCATACAATTAAGTTCAAATAAATTCTTTTGAACTTGCAGTGGATGACACTTGATGTTAATTCAGTTATTCAAATATTAATTCATTACTTAATTTCTAATTTATTCACATGAGAATAATTAAAGCAGGCATCCATCTTCCTAATATTTTTCTTAGAAATACATGGTTAACGTTTGATACAAATCGTTTCTTTGTGTAGTAATTTGTTCGCTACAAATTAAATTATTTTATTATATATTAATTAAGCAAAAAAAAAAAAAAAAAAAGATTTGCTCCCCGCCCCAATTTTTATTTGTCTAGCCTAATTAAAAACTTTCAAAAATCACAGATTACGCTAAATAAAATTTCTTAACATCGAATTTACTCTAACTAATTATAAAAATAACAATTAATGATTAAAATTTTTAAATAAGAATGTTTTTTAATTAATTAATGGTAAAAAATACATGTATTGTAAAAGACTAATACTATTAATGATAACAAAGTGATAAATAGCTGCAACTCTGCAATATTAAAAGTAAACAATAAATTACTTTCCGTTCAAAATTCCGTTAAAAAGAAAAAGTTTTGTTCCAAATGTGATTATGGGATTTTGCTGTGCTTCAGCATACAAAAGATAAGCCCATTTAATGTATATGATTATTTATGCTTTCAATGGAAATCCTGTTATCGCATTTCCATGTTGCTCAGCAACGACAATAATTTTATTATTTCCATTAAAATAACTCTCTTTTTTTGAATATTATTTAAAAAACAAAAACAAATACGCAATATATATATTTTTTTATTTCAGTTACTCTTTTAATGCATCAAACTGAAATAAATTATAACTTAGCGTAAAATGAAAAATGAAAAATGGCTTTTCAAACATGAAATTATACATTTATTGTTACTATTATTTCAAAGACAATGACAAAAATATTCTTTTGTTAATTTGCTTCATTTCCGACTAAGTCAATAGTTGCCCAATTTTTATAACTCTGAAACATAAAATTATTTCCTTTATATTCAAAAGAACAAGTAATTATAATTAAAAAAAATTCTTAAGTCAATTCCTACTTTGAATGGATGGATAGAAATTATTTTATTAACGCGATTGAAAATTTGAACAAGATATATATATATAAAAATATATATATCTTGTTCATATTTTTTACTATGAAAGGACATGATAATATAATTAAAACCATTTTTTTACATTTGTCCCATCAAAACCTTCATTCATTTTAGTAACCATCAGGTTAAATATAAATAATGTAAACTTTTCAATTTAATATCTACGCGCGTCTATAACATAAACCGACATACACTGAAAATATCTTAAATATTCTACAGTATCAAACTTGAATATAATTATATTTATTATATCTGTAGGAATGGATGTGCACGTTATCTCTCGTATCCTTTCTATATTCCCTTAATGACGTAAGGCCAAGAGAGCGCCACCTAGCTGACAAGGCGGTTCGAGAATAAAGAGACGACAGACGAATAGGACAATTGCGCGGGAAGATGGAGAGAGACGACGCAGAGACGGGATGAGAGACAAAGGGACGAAGGCAGCGACGAGACGCCTGGTGGAATCCAACCACCCGATAACTTTTTACTAAATTTTAATCCTCCCTTGTAGATAATTCCCCTAAATAAATGCATACTTGATTCAATCTGGTCGTTGTTACTCTCTATATATCTAATTATATATATATTTGTAAGAAATATTTATTTTTATCGTAAACCTGAACAATGTTTAGATTAGTATCATGCAATATAAAAATAGGTCAAGGAGTTTTAAGATGTTTCAATGGGCAAAAAAAAAAGAGGAATATAATATGAAAACATGTTATAACTTATATTAGTGTTTCTCAAACTGTAGGGCGCAGCCAATAGGGGGGCGTGATAAGCCTAGAAGGAGGACGCGAACATATTGAAAAGTCGAAAACAAAAGATTATTTCAAAAAATTATTGATTCTTTAAAAGTAAAACAAACAAAATACACTCTGTCATAATGAAAAAAAAATACATTTACACTGATATAATATACTTATAAATGTATCAGTACTACACAATGTACTTTATAATTATATTAATAATACTAAGCAAATAACAAGTTTAATAATTACCAGTGACCTCACCGGTTGGTTATATATAAAATTATATGCAAAAATTAACAGTTATACGGATCACGTAAGGCTTATAATTAATCCCTTAACTGCTGATTAAGTGTTACGGGATTCACTCCCCAATGCCACCATTTTGCACGTATATACGTATGTGTATTTAGGGGGGGGGAGGGAGAAAGAGAAAATAAGAAAATCCTTCTCAAACAATTTTAAGGTTTTTTTGTATTTCAAAGTTTCCGGAATAATTCTATGGATAGTAATGAACATATTTCGGAAAGACGTATGTATACGTCTGGGGCAATTTACACACTGGCTGAGTGAAACGTTTATATACGTCGGAGACGAAGAGGTTACAGTCGTATTGCAGCTTTAGGGCGTCAAGTACCGTATTATCGAATTCAATACATCGTTACTGTATGAAGGGGGGTCGCGATAAAAATTGTGATTGAATATTGGGTTGCAAGTATTGAAAGTTTGAGAAGTACTGACTTATATCAAAATTTGGTAATTTTCATTTTAATTAAAAAAGAAAACATGTGCTTTTTATTTACTTCATGAATTACGTGGTTTTGCACAATACATTAAAAGACAATATATCCTTTTATGATTCCCATATAAAATATAAATCTATGTTTTTAAGGTACATTTTATATGTGTCTGTAATTAAAGAGTATATTCTCAATAAAGTTAAACTTTACATTTTTTCTTGTTTAAGTATTTAAATTTTAGCTTAATTCCTAAGATTATAGAAATGTAAAATCTGTTTTTTAAATACTTGGAGCAATTTCTCAAACAAGCGACTTATTGTGAATTGCAGTGTCTGAAGTGTACAAGAATATGTTAAACACAATTCTGCTCCATAATTTTTAAATAAAAAAATATATATTATTGAAGATTACTTTACTGATATCTTATTACTCAATATGCATTTTTCAAGACACCTTTATTTATTTTTGAAGCCGGAAAAAAAAGAATATTTATTTTTTTTTCCTTTCTTTTTTTTCATTTTTAAACATAAATTAAAGTTCTCCATTTTTGTTTTCTACGATTTTTACTCACTTTTTTTTCAAAGTACAATGTAACATGTAATATTATAAAGAAATTAATTTACTTATAAACTTTTTTAAATATCATTTAGAAATATAAAATTCATTTTATCAAATGAAGCAAGCATAAAAAAATTATTCTATTGTTAAAGATAAATGATAAAAAAAAAAGAAGGAAAAGTAAGAGTTCCATATTCTAGTCTTTCGAGGAAATTTAAAATTATTTTTCTTTCTTTTGATATCTTTTATACTGAATAAATAAAAACCTATCTTTACCAAAAACTAAAAAAAAAAAAAATAATAAAACTCATTTTTAATATTCAAAATTACTTTTGATTAAAAACAAGCTATTGAGATGAAAATCAGAAAGACAAAGACAATTTCAATGGATCTAGATCACAGGAACAGAACAGAAGATTAATTAAGATCTGAAATTTCAAGAAAACACTTCATTGTTTCTTTTTAAAATCTCGCATTTCATTAGAAATTCTTCCAAAAATATTCTCGAGGAAAATAAAGGAAAAACTATGTAAATTTTAAAAAAAAGTTCAAAGAAACTTATTTTGAAATACTGAAAAAAATCAACTTCGATACCAAACAAACTCGTAATGTTTCATCAAACTCTGTACATATTCTTTTTACTTTCATTCATTAATGTTGCCATACTTATGATATGTATTAAAAACAATGTTTATTGTTTCTTTCATAATCAAAATATTTTTTACTAAACTCTATGTCCAAAACCAAACTCAAATTGGAGTAGTATATAAAAGAAAATAATCATTTGCGGAGGAAAAGTTTCTCATAAAAGTCGCATTCTTTTTGGAACTTTTTCACAATGAATGTTTTTGAAAATAAGATTTCTTTATCCAAATTTCTTTTTATTTACTGACCAATCCTTCCATATCAGCTGGTGAGTAGACGTTTATAGAGAATGTTATTTGTTAACTTAAAAGTCGTTGAAAAAATATTCGGTGTTATGGAATCAAGAACATCTGGTGATAAGTTTACTCGTACCATTTTCGTGCGTATCAAATTTACGTATGTAATTAGGGTTATTGAACATTGTGTGTTCATTATTAAGATGTCTGATGCCTTATTCTTTTAAATGTTTAAAAAAAATGCGTAACAAGTATTCATTTTATGTTAGCTTCTCATTTTTTTTTATAAAAGTATGAAGTAAAAAGCAATGGGAATAAAAATAAGCAGTTAATGACGCTAAACTAATTTTTAAAATAATGTACACTCATTTCCAAAAGTTAAGCACGAAGATGTAAAATGCAAAAAAAATCAACAAATACTGCTTTGATTGACACAAAATTTGGCAGTAAAGTAGATTATACATTTACACATAAAACAAAATCAATAATTATATATAGAAATGAAAACAATATTAAATTTTTGTAAGTTATCAGATAATGTCATACTGGAGACTTAAACAGAATTGTTTATAAAGTGAAAATAAATAGCATAAAATGAAAAGAAAGGACATTAATAGGGTATGTGATCCCCCCTCATCTGTATGCAAAGTTTACACCTTCTGACCATGCTTACAAAAAGGTGGTCAACCACCGCAGAATTAAGCAATCGCCATTCTTCTTGTAGAGCAGTTTCCAGCTAAATAAGAGAGGCTGGAGGTGGTAAACGTGAAGATACTGCACGGCCGAGAGCATCCCAAAGATTTTCAATGGGATTAAGGTCGGGCGAATATGCTGGCCACGCCTTACGCGCAATCTCTTCACTCTCCAGGTAGTCATCGAAGATGTTATCTATATGGGGACACGCGTTATCGTCTTGTAAAACAAATATAGTGCCAACTGCTGCAACGTACAATCTCACAATGGGTTCTAGGACTTGATCTCGATACCGGATAGCCGCCACGGAACCCCGTTTAAAGATATGAAGGTCAGTGTGGTATCCTAATGAAACCCTGCCCACACCATAATGCTTCCGCCTCTGAATGCATGATGTTCTGTGATGTTTTGGGGCTGATTGCGTGTTCCTTGTTTGCGCCATATTCTTATACGCTTGTCATCTGGCTCCAGAGCAAATCTTGACTCATCAGTAAACATGACATTACCTCAGTCAGGCACAGTCCAATTGCCATGTTCCCGGCATGACTTTAATGGTGCCCCTCTTGATTGGACGGATAGAGGAACACAAACTCGAGGTACCCGGGTATATAGTCCATTCATATGTAATCTTCAGCGTACAGTAGCTGCAGATATAGCCTTACCAATGGACGCTGCAACCATAGATGTCACACGTGTGGAGGTCGCTCTGCGATTCCGCTTGTCTACAATAGCAATATGTAGATCATCTGAGGGGGTTGTAACCCTTGGGCGACCAATCTACGGGCCTTCGGACAAGTGTCTGTGTGGTTTGGAATTGTTTCCATAAACGTGAAATTACAGATGATGAACACCGAAGAAAAGAGCAACATCTGTGATCGACTGTCCTGCTTCAATGCGCCCCACAGCCCGCCAACGCTCAGAATCTTCCATTCGTTTTCTTAAGGCATAGGAATACGTATGTCTTGAAAACAAATTGTACGAATGTTTTAAACACCTTCTATCAGCACTTACAATAAACTTCTTTAACCCTTCATAAAGCTGGCTTCTTATAAGACTGCCCTTTTTGCATATTTCTTGACATGAAAGCATGATTGGCTGTTACCTAACATATTTGCATACTTCCATCTACCTCTGTAGTGAATTGCATCCTATTCGATTCTGATTGGCTTCCAGAAATTAGCATTTTCCTCTCCATGCTTAACTTGTGGAAGTGAGTGTAAAAAAATATTTTAAGTCTTTAACTACATATTTAGTTTTTTTGCTAAAATGAATTTTCTTTTCTTAATTTTGTATTCCAATGAATTTATTTTTCTATTGGGAGAACAATCTTTGCAGTTGTAGAATTGATTGATTCGTTATTCAGATTCAATTTTTAAGTTTTATTTTATTGGTATATGTTAATTCCGATGGATGAAGTTTACTGTGCAATGGAAATTTGATTAATTTAATGAATGATGTAGTTAATTTTAAAGACTTTGTTTTTTTTAGCACGTTTTATATTTTAGTAAATAGGCTTGGAATTTTAAAATAGTATGTTTTTGCTTCATGAGATTATCTTTAATTATTTTCAAAAACTTACCGCAAAGGATTCAAACGCCCTCAATTTTAACACAAGTATTGTGTGAGTTCTAATACATATGTACCTCTCTTATATTTATAAATTTTTTCCTTATTTGATTCATTGTAGAAATATATTTCAAAGCTCTTAAGAATGACAGTTGACATTCTGCTCATTTGAATGAAACAATTTTTTTTAATGTCTTCTTTTAAAACTTACGTTAAGCAACTTTGTGAGAGAACGAATAGGAGTACTGATGAAGATGCAAGAGCTATATTAGACATGAAAATATATTCCACATTGGGTTCCTCAATATCATAAGCTATAATATATGATACATTATTTCAAATAAATTAAGAACTACATTTTTCTTACCTTCTCACTATTGCAGAATTTTAATAAATCTTTTCAAAAATGCTTTCTCCAGTATATTTCTTATGGTAAAAAATGGTTTAAACCTGTATCTACCGACGGTACTTATAAGTACCACTCACTTTAAAATTGCATAGAATTAACATTTTTACGAATATTCTGACGATACTGAGCAGGAATATTCTTTTAAATCCACTCTTCCAAGATATATAGCAGTACGATTTCTATGATGAGTATTTTACCGGGGAAGGTGAATAGTTTTACAGCAGGAATTGCGTTTTCAGTGGATTGCGAAGATTATCATTTTTGTTCCGAAAAAATAGTTAATGTCAAAAAGTGTCTTATTTGTTTTTGTATGTTAATGAATATATTAGAAAACGATTTGACTATTTTTTTTAAGTGATCAGTGTGTATAATTAATTTTACAGTTGAATATCTTAAATTAATTAATAAACTCTAACTAATTTAATTTCTCCAAGTTGAGTATTTTGTTAATGTATATCTCTTAATTTTCAATGCTGTGATTGAAAAATAAATATTGCATGAAAAAAACTGCTGTAAATCATAATGCGGTAGATAAAGGGTTAAAATGAATTAACACATTTTTTAAAATATTTTTACATTATATTTCCCTTTAGGTTTGTCCTTTAATTTCTAAATTTGGTACCGGATTAAATCAATATTATTAAATGATACATATTTAGATTATTGCATTGGCAAATGATTAAGATTTGATAAGGTCTTTTGGCAGGTTTTCCTTTAATTCATGACCGGGAAATTTGTACATTAAATATCATTTCTTAGAGGGAAAAACTATGATGTTAAAAGATATAATCTATTCCGGATATACATAAATAGGAATCAAATACGTCAACATTACCTGGGGGAAGATAATATATGTAGCTTACATAATAGTCTAATAATTTGATTGTGATAATATTCAAGTACTAATAAACAATAGTTATTTATTTGCTTTTTAGAGTCTAGTAGAGGGGTGGTGAACCTTTATACATCAGATCTCCATTTTTTTCTAAAAAAGTGTTTAATGAGGAACAGATGTGCCGTTAAGGTATCCGACTACGTTCGGAACCCTGGTTTTTCAAAAGCGTATAAATAGATAATACTTATGATATTTAGTATCACTTAGATTAGAAAATGTATATAAAATAGTTTTAAGAATAATATTACAATAAAAAATTATTTAAGTACAATATTTTGACAAAAAATTAAGATAGAATGACCTATTTTCAAAATATTCTCTTTTAGTGAAAAATGCTTCTATTATAATAATATTTTGCCCGTATTTAGCTCAGACCTCTCTATAGAGTTCAACTAGAATTGTTGAAATATATAACTTAGAAGTAGGTTTATCGATATTTTACGACAACAGGGGGAGCAATATTAAGAAAAAAACGCCGATAATTATATTTCAATGTGTGGTAACTCTGAAAATAATGTGAATTTTTCAAAAATTCTAGTTCAGACTCTCTGGAGAAGTTTTTACTTTATATATGCGAAATATTATTTTAGAAGTATTTTTTATAAAAGGAGAACATTTTGAAAAAAAATTATTCTAAGTTCATTTTTTGCCAAAATATTGTATTTAAATAATTATTTTTTGCCAAAATGTCCTAAAAACAATTTTATACATGTATTCTAATCTAAGTGACACTGAATATCATGAAAATTATCCATTTATGCGCCTTTTTTTAAAATCACGGTTCCGAACGTAGTCGGATACCATAAATAATTTTGACTTGTGATTATTGGAAAAATAACAAAACCAAAAAAAATACTAACTACACACAATACTCTACTTACTATGAAAAAATGCCTTTTGCACTGTATAGTTATAAATGTTTTAGTTACACGTGTAATTCAAATTAAAGTAACATTAGAGTGGCTTCTGTTGTTGAAGATTGGATGTGATACACACAAAAAGAACTTATATTAGGATTGTAAGATGTTACTTTTTGTAGAATACATGCTGTATTGGAGTCATCTGCCGAACGGTTTCTAAGCAATTAATTATTTTTGCTGTAGTCACATTTTTGATAAGAGGATTTGTGATTTGTTTCAAAATGCCGTTTTACAGACAACGTTTTCTGCATACCACTATTCCACAACATAAAACACACACCGCCTTGTCTCCTTTACGAATAATGCCATATTTATCCGTCCACCAAACTTGTGAAATTCTTTGTTACACTTACTATCTTGAGCTTTTTGTTGATGTTGGTTATGTAACCTGATCGACAGTAACACCAAATCAAAGTCCACGAAATTCATTGCAACTAAGGACTAGATTTGTTCGCCTGTAGTTAGCCTTACCTTTCAGCGCCATGCGACAGTACGATTTTCTTAGGTTCATCCCAAATTTTGAGGGAGAACACCCTGGTGGTGGTCAGGGGCTTCCCACCTCTGCTCCCCTTCCAATAACCTCATGAGACGACTTGCGGCTGGACGGCTATTTAGAGTATCCCCATGTTGCGGAAGTTCCAAACATTTACAAACATCCATGCCTTCTCCGGGATTCGAGCTCAAGCCGGGCGGCCTCGCAGTCAGCGTCACTAACCACTATACCGGATGTGCTACACATATGCTTCAAACGTAGTCGGATACCTTAAAATACTGTGATGTTAATGAAACTGATTATGCTATGTGTAGACAAAATTTACATTATAATCAATTGTAGTCTATGACGAACAAAGCAAGACAACAACAAATGATTGTGCTTCCCGCTGCCCCGTGACCGATAACTCGTGTTTGTTAATAATAATCCATTGTGAATTTTGAAATTTTGAAATAAAATGCAAACTATTTTGATCACTGGCGTGCCAAAAGTATTGTGTCACGTTCCATCAATGGCACGCTTGCCACTGGTTCGCCATCCCTGATCTAGTACAATACTGTCAGTAACTAAATTTATAAGTAAGGATTTACTAATTAAAATTTCCCGAGAAATATTTGTTTAATCATTAATTTCTTGAGTATTTGTATTCAATAAAGAGCTTTCCAAATGGTATTTATCATTCTACATCATAATATGGTGTATAATTAACTGAATTTTAGGTTGACTTAAGTGGACTTAGGGCCAGTATGCCGAAGTATTTCAGTATTTGTTTCAAGGCATACACACAGCACTCTCAAACATTTTTCAATTTTCTTCTTTTAAAACAAGCTTTAAAAATAATCCATTGGCAGATATTTCTAGAAAAAGAAGTTATTTCGTTGGATTGCAGGTTTTCAAACAGTTTATTGCAAAATAAATTCAGCGATCATAATAAACAAAATATTCTTTTGGAAAGGAATATATATATATATTTCTTTTTAGAGTTTTTAATCTTATACAAAATTAAATGTTTTCATTTCATTTGAATGGTTTACTAACATAATTCAGTTATTTTTTATTTGAATTAAAAAAGGAAATATCTTTTTCTTTTCTGAAAAAAAACAGAAACATATTTGAAGAAAAGAATTTTTCTTTTCAATTTAACATTACCTTGATTGCCAACTATAGTCTACATTATTGTACATTTTTAATATTTTGTTCTCAACTATTTCTTAATTCTAAAGTTCTGTTTCCTTATCAGAATTTCGATTTCCTGCTTTACTTTCGGCAGAATGAAGCTCTGTATGGTTTCGATTTCCCGATATCAAGTTTACCTGCGGTAATCATAAGAAAAAGGAAAAGAAAATTGAGAACCAGGCGACATTATTTAAAACCGCAAACTAGCTCGTATTTTCTATACTAACTTTTTGTTTCATGTTATCCGCTCACTCTTTCACCATTTTTCCAATCTTCCACTCATCACTTTTGAAATTTGTTCTGATTTTATCTTCCTTTCAATTTTCTTTGTAAAGATTTTATTTTATTTTTAAAACAAGTGTGATTTTTTTTTACTCGTTTTGTAGAGAAATATTGGAAAGGTACATAATATTAGTTAACAAATGTCAATAAAATACCTATATCTGACTTTTCTGCTTTTTAGATTTTTTTTTACTAATTGTTCCTGTTTAAATTTTAAAAGTCATAATGGTAAATGAAAAAATTTAGAAACGGTATTTATTTATATGATCTCATGCTTGTGTGTGAAAGAGTATTCATACAAAATGAACCAGGGAGAAGCGCGCATACATACTAGATACTAACATAAGTGGTCGCGCAAGGTGACGGATTTACCCCAATCCTATTTACATAATTATATTTATTGTACACGTTAAAATTCGTAATTGCAGTGAACAATTTCATTAAAAGAAAATATACCAATCTACTTTTAAAGAAATTCAAATTTTTTTCTTTGATAATTTGAGAAAAAAATTGAATCAAACTGAACTAAAATGCTTCAAATGTACAGGACATTAATAAAGCACACAGATCAAAACAGTGTTCAATAACATTACATGAATGATATTTTCAGGTAAAACTCTCATAATGTGTTCAAGATATTGTATTTTTGAGGACCAGTGGACGGAATGGTAGCGTATCGTACTTCATCACCACAAGTCCGGGGTCTTATCCTCGGCCTATGCAAGGTCGACTCAGCCTTTCATCCCTTCAATGGGTCGATAAATGAGTACCAATCTTAAATGGGGACTAAACAATGAGGGTTTCACTTCAGAGTGATCACCTGATCGGGACGTCGTCTCATGTACCTTCTGTCTCAGTACGTATACTGAGATGGACACAATAGGCCTTGCCCTTTGTGGGCTGTTGCACCACTGAGCTTGAGTTTAGTGTAGTATTATTATTTTTTGTCGATTGACAAACAGCGTGTTGAACTCTTTCTTGCTTGTGTCTTTTTGACATAGTGCAATGTGTCTTGTGATACACTTGTGGCTTCAAATCTTTCTTGTTGGAGTTTCTTAGGTTACATTTGAAAATCTTCCTTTCTATTGAAACTCTTCATTTTCATCGCTTTTCTCAAATTTACTTTCGCTATTTTGATTAATATCTATTATTTTATCAGGTTCTTCCCTTGCTTGATCAGTTTCAACTTCAACCACTGGAGATTGCGATTGTCCATTCCTTTTTTTCATATATTCTATATTTATAAACCATAATGTGTGATACAACACAGCAATCAAAACCAGTTAGTCGTTCTCAGGAGAAAAAGGTAGCCAGTTCATAGAAAGTATTTTGGAACAAAACTAGATTTGCGATGAACTCAGTCACCCCAAGTAACTTAAGATTTGTAAAAAATGTTTCCCACTCATAAAAAAGTGGGAGATATGTAACAAATTCAGTTTAGTTCCTATGAAGTATCCTCCAATTGTTATATTGGAGGATACTGACAAGGTCATTCGTAAATAATAAACTGTTTTACCAGAATTAAAGATATGATTTCGTGGCCCTGGGGTGACTGTGTGCCCCGCGCGACCACTCCTAGGGTTAAAAGTGTTTCATTTTTCTAATTTTTGTTCTCTGAAAACTTTTACAGATTCAGGCGTCAAAAATACAATAATATTCACAGTATTTTAAACATAATTAAGTTACATAAATGAAGAAAACAATGTGCAACATTATTTCCTAAAAATTCCGTTTTAAATACATGGTTAGAGAAATAAATTTAGTTGTATTACTATGTCAAAATAAAATGAATTAAATATATACACACCTATAGAATTATGCCATTAACTTAAGTAAGATCCTTTTTTGAAACTAACAAGTTGCATATAAGTGTTTCAGCTCCTTCTGTATGTATTTATGATAAATAATATCAATAATCAGTCAGCCGCATAAATTGTCCCTTATCGTCAATAGGGTTGATCAATAGAGATTTAGTATACTACATATTCTTATGTTTCATGAAGTTGTGTCAAGTGAGGCATATGGTATCAGGATTTCTTTGAATTACTTAACCTGCACTCCTATTTTACTTTCAAGAAATATAGCATATAATACTATTTCGATAATATTTTTTCAAAAAAACAACGGGAAAATGCTGTGTATAATGCTCTGTTCAAATTAATTAAATAACAATAAAAACTTTCATTAAAATTGAAGAAATTTACAACCATTAATGTCTTAGGAATGATAAATATAATGTGATAAGTTTGCTTAAATTTACATAAGAACGTGTACACCAGGGATGTCAAACTCACGGCCCGCGGGTAACATGCGGCCCATTACGAGCACTTTTACGGACAGGTCAATACATCCCCACATAATATCACATGATAAAATAAGTAAAAGAAGATTCTTCCGAAATTGGGAAGACAACTGTAAAAAGAGATGTCAAGTGTCAGGATAACAATATAAAATTTTTTTGTTCATTTATTTCTTTTTATAATAATGTATTATTCCACATAAACACGTTTCTATGAATATGGGTTCTTTTTTGCGGCCCGCTTTAAGTTAAATCTTGTTTGTTTGGCCTGAGTTAGCTTTTGAGTTTTAAACCTCAGGTGTACACGAACCATTTAAGAAACTGACATTCTTGTTCCCTTAGTAACTTTCTAGAAGGGTAAGCATCGACAATTTTTAAATGAGTTTGTTTTATAAAAAATATGAAAAAAAAAGTTGCACCGAACTCAAACATTTGATGCAATTATCTCCATTGGTAATCAAGGAGCAATAAATCTTGTACAGATCAGATTTCATAAATGGATAATGCACACATAGGGAATCAAGAAATCTTTTTACAAGGCCTTGGTACTAAGCCTGAAATACCAATTTTTAAGACATATTTCTAAGACGTCTATTGAAGACGTTTAATCTTCTACAAGCAATAAGTATTTCGGTCTTTCATGAAGCTGAATGAATCATTCTTGGATGCATCAAGAACAGGTCATGTAAGTTATTAAAATACGTACAAATTTAATAAAATCGTCAAGATAGAAATGTTTTCCTTAGAAACTATCGCTGTCTTAACACAATCGGAAAGTAACTGCGTTACTTTGTCTCGCAATAGTTTACAGGGTGAGTAAGAAGTACAGACACAGCTCAGAATCACATAAAAATGCAGTGTTGCAAATACCTTAGTTGCGAGCTATGGTGCGAAGAAGCAGATAAAAAGAACCGAAACAACAACGCGTTAAAGGAGCAGAAAACATTTTATTGAAAGATTGTACTACAACAGGGGCTCCAAATTACAACCAGAAATCGTCTAGCAGCCTGACATCGATGATGCATTGAATTATTTACGTTCTGGACGATTTCTGGCGTGTCACATATTTTAACATATTTCTGGTGTGTCGCATTATTCGGAATCTACCGATATTCGAGCGATGGGATCTTCAATTGAAGGAACAGGCTTCTCGTACTCCGAACTCTTTAGGTGTCTCAGAAGAAGTTTGTACTTCGAACACCTGTTGTAGTACAATTTTTCAATAAACTTGTTTTTGTTACATTAATGTGTTGCTGTTCTCTGCTACTTCGCACCATAGATCGCAACTATTACATTTGTGCCCTGCATTTCTGTGGGATTCCGAGTCGGCTCTGTAGTCCCTACACATTCGGCAAGTTTGTCGGTATGGTAGTTATCTCCCTGTATATTCCAAATTTTATACGAATTGGATGGTTATATTGATATATATTCACTGAAAAAGGCAGGCATATTTTATTGATCTCAGTAATATTTCTTAATGTTTTACTCATTTTTTTTTCAAAACTATGGAATGATAAGTTCGCAATTAAAATCTATAAATAATATGAAAAATAGATACGGATCTATAAGTTTCGTTATCGATTGATTCCTTGAACTACTGACGGAAACTACGTAATACATGAAGTTTCAAAGACCTGGGGAGTTCAAATATATAAGGATATAGAATGCTACATGTTTGCTAGTTGCTTTTATAGTTAATGTTTACCATTTTCATAATAATTTTATTATAATAGTTTGATGTATATAACATTTGAAGAATATACATTATATATATATATATATATATATTATGTATATATACAAAAATTATTAAAAATCTTATAAAAATATTTCTTTTTTGTCTCCATAAATGTCTTAGAAATTTATATAACTTAAGAATGTCATTTATAAACTCTGAAAAATCAGAAACTTATCAGCTATATTTTACATAAGGTTACTACAAGGAAATTATATTTTTAGAATTTAAATGCGGAAGAGAACTTAGTCCCATCAAGGAAAATGTTTATTTTAAAAGTTAATTAACTATGTCACTTAATTAACTCTGGTTTAATTGATTCTGAATGAATTTGCAGTTCTATGAAGTTTAGGTTTTTGTATATTACATTAGAAAAAACTGTACAGAACTGAGTTTTAAAGTGTTGAATGAAATGAAGCTCATATTCCTCTTTCGACTATCTGGTTCTCGAGTTTCCCAAAGTGAAAAAAAAAAACTTATTCCCCTTTGAACAATATGGTCCACGATCATGATGGCTACATAGACACAATTTGTAAAGAAAACTGCGAGACAAGAACATTTTACATCAATCTACTACATATTATTGTAAAACTTTTAAAAGAACAATAACTTTCATCGCTAAGTTTTAAAATAAACGTTATTGCAATAAAATTACTTGTGTGTTTTATTGTTGCTTATGTCGCTGCTCTTTATACAAGTCGAAAACATTTAATGTTTCAAAACATAAATCTCCTTTTTTTTTCCTGATTGTACGCTATGATTGCTGCCGGATTTTGTACACATTTTGAGTAATAATTTTTGAATTAAGAACATCTGTGCGGATTTTAAATGATTTTTAAAAAACTTCTTTTTTTTACTGAATCATAATTATTAAGTTAGATAGTTAAATGTTTTAAATTAACACAACAGAGTTGAATAATATTAAGAGTGTGTGTGCATTGAATATCCTAGATAATATAGAAACTCTCGCAAAAACCTTACTTATGATTTCTTACTTCAGAAAATAAATTTTCTTATGACTATAATAAAAAAGTAGATATTATTTAGTTTGTTTTCTCTTAAGTTTATTGTTTTCAAATGTTTATCTTGTTTTTGCATTGCTAATAGTTTCAATCATATATATATCGTTCCATATATATGCCGTAATTACTCGAATCTAAACTACACTATTTTTCCAGTGTAAATCAGGTGCGGTTTATAATAAAAGGCAAATCATTTGTTTCACTTTTCTCCATAAAAATCCATTCCCATTTTTCCTCCCCTTTCAAAAGGAAAAATTTAACCGCCCATTTTAGCTACTTGCATTGATGACTTATCCAATTCCGCAGTATACCTCCAGTATTCAATCCATTATAAACATTGTTGTCTGATCATATTTAATTTTTTTTATGTATACACCTTCGTTTAATCACCTAAACATCAAAGATGTCGGTAATAACAGCAAGACGAGCTCACTATGACGCAAAAATGAAAAGCGGAGGCAATTTTATATGCAGAAGAAAAAGGAAACAGAGCATTGGCCTTTGAAAATTTGACATGTATGAAATAAATATACGTCTCTGGTGTAAACATGTGACGGCTCTATCCGCTATTTGGTTTTACTTGAGCCTTCCTTTATTTTTGATTTGCCATGGTAATAATGTTCTGCAATTATCACGATTACTTTAAGGTATTCGACTAAGTTCGGAACAGCGATTTTAAAAAAGCGCATAAATGGATAGTTTTCATGATATTTAGTGTCCCTTAGATTAGAATACATGTATAAAATAGTTTTAAGGACATTGTGACAAAAGAAAATGATTTAAATACAATATTTCGGCAAAAATGTAACTTAGAATAACTTTTTTTCAAAATGTTCTCCTTTTGTGAAAAATGCTTCTAGTATAATAATGTTTCGCGCGCGCGCGCTTATATAAAGTAAAATCTTCTCCAGAGAGACTGAACTAGGATATTTGAAAAATTCACATCATTTTCAGAGTTACCACCAATTGAAATAATTATCGGTGTTTTTTTGTTTAAATGTATCCCCTCTGATGTCGTAAAACAGGGATAAACTCACTTCTAAGTTATATACTTCAAAAATTCTAGTTGAACTCTAAAGAAAGGTCTGAGCTATATACAGGCAAAATATTATTATAATAGAAGCAATTTTCGCAAAAGGAGAATATTAAGAAAACGGGTCATTCTATATTCATTTTTTGTCAAAATATTGTACTTAAATATAATTTTTGATTGTAATACTACTCTTAAAACAATTTTATATACATTTTCTAATGTAAGTGACACTAAAAATATCATAAATATTATCCATTTATACGCTTTTACAAAATCATTGTACCGAACGTATTCGGATACTTTAAGATTACTTGAACTTGTGTTGCTGTATGTGTGATAAATAGAGTATTTTTGGATGTTAGTCTTCCTTCCCTTCCTCTGTAGGCGTGAATGAGAGAACCTCTCAAACTGAATCATAGAATTGCTGCTTGTAAGAGAGAGTGTCCCTCTTTAATAATTATTTTACATTCTTCTATAACACATTCTTTTAAAATAATGTTGCATATAACAGGTGCTTTGGATGGCACAGAAGACGACACCGGGTGGGAAAAAGGTGACGCTGACACCAATTTTTTCTCAAAAACGTGTAAAGAATTGGGGGTGCGGCTTAGATTCAAGTAAATGCGGTGTATATATATATATATATATATATGTCTGTAAAGAGTGTGTAGATGTATGAGTGTGTGTGCCTACCTGAAAGATGAAATGCAAATATTTGATACAATAATTTAAGAAAACCAAAACATCTAAGGATTTATTTCAGCAAGTCATAATATTAACAGCTCCAGTAACAAGTAATACAAAACAAGTGTGAGCAAAAGGCAAAAAGAAAGTCATATTGTATAATACAATTATACCCCATTTAAACATTCACTATTGCATATTCTGTATATATGCGATCTGTAAGTATTAGAAATAAAAAAGAATAAATACAAATAGAGTAAAGCTAAATTTTTCTTATTATAATGCATTTATTATATAATTTTTTTTCAAATTTTAAAGAATAAAGGGAAAATCTGAAGTAGCTACTGCGAACATTTTAATATAGAGTTACATTTTCTCTTTTTTATACATTTGTAACAAAACATATTTTCTTATGTATTAAATTATTTCTTAGGAGTATATTTGAACATTGACATTAAAGTGCTTATTACCATTAGTTATTTTAACATTTATACCATTTAGTAAAGAAACAGCAATTTGCATGTTAGGAAATTGAAACAACCTTTTTATTATAAATAAAAGAGAATATCTTGATACCGAAGTTTCAGTAATATAAGTAAATACATCTTCTATTTTCCATTCAGATCTTCAGCAGAAAATCACAGAAAAAAATAAAGCTACGAAAATATGAAGAAAAACTTATGTGAGTTTCCAGGAAGAAATCAAAGAATAATAGGGAAGTAGGAGTCATGATAGATGAAATTTGAGAATCATGTTTACTTCATTATATCGTTTAAATTCCTGGAAAACTTTAACTTCACAATCTAGCATTCGATCTCCCGTTACAATAAAATGCAATTTCAGTGAATCATTATATTTAAAAAAAAACAATCGCAAGTAAAGATAAGGCAATTTACTGTTTGATAATAAAAAACATGCATTTAATTTACTATGTTCGATACCCACTAATAATATCAAATTACCTTAAAGTTAATAGATGTGAACATTTCAGAAAATATAAAATAATATTTCAAAAGTTTCATTTTATCTTTAAAAACTATAGATGTTAATAATATTATTGGGTTCGCAAGAAAACAATTTCGGATTTTTAATATGAATTTTTTTTGCACAAATATTAATTTTAATCAGTCGAGTATTTTCCACTGATGATGACCTATTGATATTTTCCTGATAACTTTATGAATTCGCTCTCATTGAGTTTCTGGTCCTCATCAGCAAAAAAACTCGACAAAGTGTGACTGTTGTTATTAAATGTGTTTTTACAGATAATTGTTATTATTAAAATTTTACCTTTTAAAAAATTAAGTAAAATTCAAAATAATTGATAACTAGATGGTACTAGGTCGGGGCTATACTGAGGATAAAGCATACTCCTCAACAAAGCTGCAAAAATTCTTTACGTCTTGCTAAAGATAATGTAAACAGGATTCTTGTTGGAACCAGGGACTTTTTCAATTAATGTTATGCATTTATACTACGCATTTTTTATCCTTGATTAGCACTATCGGATTATCATTTACATTAATGTTTTCGAAAATTTCTAATATGTAAAAATTTCAGTAATAAGGATGACCTAAAATCGCACTTGGTTCAGTTTTTTGCTGATAAAGGTTAGAAATTCTATGAGTTCGGAATCATGACGTTCCAAAAAAAAAAAAAAAAAAAAAATAGCAACAGGTAATCAGAATGGAAAATGTTTGATTGATTATAGCTTAGTTTTAGTATAGAAAAATTGTTTTACTAAAAATCCAAAGTTATTTTCTTTCTTACCCCATTATATTACGGAATATTTTATTTAAATTAATAGTGATCAAATAATTAACTTAATGTTATAGCTCATGTTAAGTCATTACGTCAATCAAACCATTTTTTCATAACTCTGAAAATCTTGATAATCCATTGACTTTAAAATGAATAACACACGAATTGCATTTAAATGAGATCAATGGGAATGAAAGATACTGTGGTCATAGTGTTGTTACTTTTACCTCCTGATTGACAGTAACACCAAATCAAGGTCCACGGAATAAATCATGTCAAAGGGCTTGGAGTACACCTGCCGTTAGCCTTAGCTTTGAGCACCATACAGGTAACAGTGTGGTTTCTGACTCGGTTCCACCACAATTTAGAGAGAGAAAATCATGGGTTGGTCTGGGGCCTCGCACCTCTCTTCTTCTTCCACCAACCTCATGAGAGAACTTGCTGCTAGACGGCTATTTAGAGCACCCCCAGCAGAAGGCTCTATACATTTATAAACACACATGTCTTCTCCGGGATTTGAACCCACACTCTATAGCAAAACAGTCAGCCTTACTAACTCCTATACCAGATAGGAGGTGTGGGTATAGTAGTCGAATGGTCCTCATGAACTTGTGTGGCAAGTAAGAGTCCTGAGTAAACGTCATGATACCAGTGAAGACCCACTGTATAAAGGATGTGATGCTCGTCAAATTTTTCGTGGCTAGAAATCACCGCATTATTGTATTGTGAAAGTATAAAAAATGGGGTGCCACAGCTCAGGTACCATCCTCGTCACTTGACCAAGTTTCAAAATTACGAGATACATCTCAGAAGCCCTTGGTTTGGTTTCGAGTCAAACAAACAATCGAAATCAAAGCAAACAAGTGATAAAAAGAGATTTTTTTTCCAATCTATATAAAAAAAGTTGAAACTGTAGCTTCGTGTTACCTTGCTGAAGCGAAATACTGATTTTGTCTTTGATTAAATGTAAATGGTATGTGCAGTAACCTTTCAATTTGAAAAAAATATGCATCTTTTTTTTTAAAAATATATCTAAGTTTTTCATACAAAACTATCTATAAAACATGCAATAATCATTAAATTGTCTTTTCGTTTCGGAAAAAACTCAAACATTTCAAATTACAAAAATTAAGTAATATTTCTCAATTTACTGCATGTAAGAATTCAAAACAAAAATTCTAATAAAAAATTTTATTCTATATAACGTAATGGAAATATAAGAAATTCATTCTTAATTTGTTACCACAAAATAAAACACTTACAAATTAGGACATTTTGAATTATACTTTATTAATCATACTTTAAATTTCACTTTTTTAAAAAATCATATAACAGGGTTTTTTTTTATAATTCTAATATTAAAAAGAAAATGTTTCATTAGTACAAATCAGAGAAAAAAAAATTAAACACACTGCATGCGTGCTAAAAATCTCCAGTAACATTGATACTGCGTATTGTTAGGCAAATTTTTAATTCTAAATACAAAATGTTAATTCAAAAATTTGTATAAAATAGGAATATATAATTTCTTATGACACACACAGAATCCCATTTAGAGAAAAATGCTTTAAAATCTTTAATCATCGCAATCAAAATTCATTTTCCCACAAAACTATTACTAATAATAATTACTTGTCTAAATAATATTAGGCTTAATTACTAAAACAAAAAAAAGCAAAACAAAAAAACCTGTAAGAGAAATAAAACATCTCGTTGACAAATGTAATAAAGTAGAAGACAGAACACTATTCCGATCGACAATATCATAAAAATCGTACTGAAGTTGAATATTTATGTAAAATACCAACCTTTCAAAATTTTGAAACATGAGAATTATTTATTTAACTAGAGTGATTCTTAATTTTAAAAATTGGATTTTTGTTGAAAGCGGTACCGATTGAAGGGGTGAGGGGGATTAAAATCTTTGAATTAGATAGATTTATCAAATGAAACTTTGAATTTTAAATTTATTTTCATTAATACTTTTACACAAATTTTCCGAGATGTTTTTTTTATCAGTTAAATAATGTTTTTAAAATTAATTTTAATGTTCATTACAAATGGTATTAGTGCACTCAACCTAATCAGAAAGGAAATGATTTCTTAAACAGCTGTTTTCAGGAGTATCTCAACTTTTTTTTTATTAATTTTTAAGTTAGTGTTTACCAATTAACACTGAAGAGTTGTAAAGGCCTTATACGTCTGTTTTAGAAATATTGCATAGTATGTTCAGTTGATAATTATATAAATTCCTCAAGAGGACAAACATGCCTTCTGAGGATGTTAATACAGTTTAAGAACATACAGAAGGTTGTTTGTTCTTTATGGAAACGATATTGAAACTTATTTCATGGCTTGCACTTTGAAATAAAACTTTGGAAACTTCAGAATAATCGTCTGTTAATGTTTTCTTTTAAATACAACGTAAAATAAAAGATTTATTTTAAAAAAATCGCTTCCAGAATTGATTGCTGGCTCGAAGATTAAGTAACTGCTCTTTTCGAAGAGAAATATTCGTATCAACAAATTCGTACATGCCCCATTCGCATCATTTTATTGTATTTAAACAAAAACAAAAATGTATGAATAAAATACTAAATTTGAAATAATAATATATTATATAAATTATAAAATATAGCAGTAAATAAATTATATATTATTATAGCAGTATAAATTATATATAAAATATATTAAAAATAAATTATAGCAGTATATACAGAATCACAAGAAAGTAAAAGAACATCTTATTCCAGTTCTTTTCAGACTTTCAATATACACGACCCACTATTCAATCATCATTTTCATCGCGTCCCCTCCACACAATAACAATGTATTGAATTCAATAATACTATACTTTGACACTAAAGCTACAATATCACTTTAATCTCTTATGTGCCACCGATGTATATAAACGTCTCACTCAGCCAAAGCATTAATTTTCTGGACATATATATATGTCTTTCTGAAGTATGATTTTTTCTGTGCACTACCGTCCTTAAAATTATTCCGAAGGCTTTGGAATGCAATAAAAGGACTTTGACAGTGTTTGAGAAGGATTTGCTTATTTCAGAGGATTTTTGCTTATTTATTTCTTTCCTCCTCCTCCTCCTCCTCTCCCGCAAAAAAAAACTTTAAAATACGCTCGTCTACGAAGTAAGCGGTGGCATTAGCGAGCGAACTGTTTAACTTTTAATCGGCAGTTAAGGAATTAATTATAAACCGTACCAATTATCAAGATTAGTGTTAATACACAATCCCATGGGATCACACTGATAATTATCAAACTTGTTCTTAACTTAGTATTGTTAAATTAATAATAAAATATACCTTGATACTGATACATTTATAAGTGTATTATATCAGTGTAAATGTGTGTTCTATATTTTATTATATCAGAAAGTATTTTGTTTGTTTACTTTCAGTAAATTAATAATTTTTTAATAAACTTTTGTTTTCCGCTTTTCAGTATGCTCGTGGCCCCCCCCCTGTAGTTGTCACGCCCCCCAAGGGGGGCGCGCCCCACAGTTTGAGAAACACTGATTTATGCGCTTTTTTTAAAAAAATCGTGGTTCGGAACGTAGTCGGATACCTTAAAGTATTCGTGATGATTGCAGAACTTTATTACCACGCCAAATCAAAAATAAAGGAAAGCTCAGTTAAAATCAAAATGAACTCATTCTACTACCAGCAGATCATTTCAAAACCAATTTTTGAAGAAGAAATTTAAGCTTCATGTGGAAAGAACATTGATAAAGTTGAGATTCATATGAACAAAGACTCTAGTCAAACGTCTAAGCCATCTGTCGCTTATTTATATAAAAAAAAAAAAGATTCAGAAACAGGAATACAGTGGTTTGATGAAATACCAGTAAGATCGCCTTACGCTTCTCCAATAGATTTTTTGTGTTTCCGGTTTATTAAAACGAGCCTTAGAAAAACGGCATCCAAGAACTGAATGGACTTCGGAAAACGGATGAAGCGGGATGGAGTAAATTTGGCATGACTGTGCAAAAAAAATGAACTTCCCCGGAAATCTCGAGCCAGCTATTGTCAAGAATCTTAGTTATCAGATGGAAGAACATCACCCCCCAAAATAAGGCATTTACAAATAAAAATTAAGTGTCAAAAATTGTTTCCATAAAGTGCAAATTACCTTTTGTATATACTAAAATGATGAGGGATGTACTACTTTTATAATTAATTTAAAAAGTAAGGTCATTATTGGTTATTTAATTATGTGTCTCCTAGAACCTCGCATGCCTTAATTATATAATTTATTTTCTTTAAACATATTGACAAACCTGGTTTTTCTATAATGAAATAATGCACAAGAGTAAGTTCCAGATTTGGTATATTACATAAGAACAAATTAATATTTCACATAAATTCTTTTAAGATTTATTTTCTATCGTAGGTAAAATCATATCCCCATGAGTATTGCATTGAATTCCCCATCAAGAGAGTACATCGTTGGCGAAATGTTTGCTTTCATAGAAGTTATAAACCTCTTGCACTTTTCGTGATCTTTTCCTATGAGATTCGCTAAGAAGGTCAAATAATTTGGTGCATTTTAACAATACATTTCGTATGAACTAATCTTAAGAAAGAAAGTCATTATCATAAGATGTTTGGAATGAGTACATTCCGCTGGACTCTCATTCTTTTCACTTAAATCATGAATACTTGGACTTGAGATATATATTATTAAACGTTTAATCAAACATTCAAAAAAACAAAACCTAAGATAATTAATAATGAAATAAATAGTCATTATGGTCCACAAAAAAAAGCAGAAAATAATAGTAAAGTCCTATTTAAGTAGCAATGAATATAGAAAAAACTTATTTTTGTAGACTCTGCACTTACTATTAATAAGACAGTCACTATTTATCTATCCATAAGACTGATGTGCAAAACAAGAAATGCACGCAAAATAAAAAAAAAGTAGCGTTTTTTTGACAGCATAGTTATATAATGAAATCTAAATTAATTTTGAATAAGAATATAAGATATGGCTTAATGAAATAAAATTTGAGGTTATGCAAACAGACTCGGAAAGGTAAGTAAACTTCTAAGCAGGATATAGTATTCAGCGAATGTAGCTAAAAATAGTGTCAATATCAATAGTGAAGTAGATGTCAAGAAATGTAAAAAAAGACTTTTCGTCGACAAGACTAGCCAAAATCTATTTTCGGCATGTTTTTCCTAGCATTTAAAAGTAAAATTTGAGGAAAAATTGCAAAATGTAAGCTTTTGATTCTTGTCTTTTAGAATGAAATAAATGCACAATTTCAGTGAACTACACTGAAACCAAATTTTCTCAAACATGCTTACAAATAAAAGGTATCACTTCCAACTGATCCAAGTTATGTATTTTTCACTTCCCAGAACTCAAAAAGTAACCGTCAATTTGATAGTGAAGTAGCAGTGTCTCAGCACACACATTAGTAAAAAAAAAAATCCTTTAAAACTTTCAAAAAAATTAAGAAGGAAATTATTCAGTTGACATTCACAGTCACCACATCATAAAATATAATATTGAAAGAAAAAAAAAGAATTTCAACAAAATAATTCCTTGTTTTCTGCATAAAAGCATATTTTTGCTCTAAAGTTTCCCACTAAAAAATTTAAGACTTCTTTTTTACAAGTGTATTTTCCAATCTTGAAGTCTTTTTTTTTCACTTCCTCTTCTCAAGAAATGCATTATTCATAGGCAAACTGAGCAGCCCGCAGTTAGTGTTTCTGATAAGGGGACATGTTAAAAGTGGGTGATTTATGAGATGTATTTATTCAAAACAGAGAAAAGGGCATGTCTTCTATTAAACTTTGTATACACAAAATTCCTGTCAACTATGCGGAATGATATTAGATGAAAAGTAAATAAATTTGCTAGATGTATTTTTTGCCACAGATATTCATATATTTATTAATAATTAAATAATTCATATATTTATTATAATTGAATATATACTATTTTTGTATTTACAAACAGTAAAGTTTATAGATTTACAAACAGTAATCTTCAATTACTGTTTGTAAATCTCCCATGAACTTGAATTTGCTGGACATCTTTATCAAAATGTTTGAGACATAAACTAAGTTACTAATAAGACAAAGTTACAAGGGATTCCAATATTGGATCAAAAGTTCAATATCAATATAAGGTATTTTTTTAGATCTTAATACCGGGATACCGGTTATAATACCGGTCGTAGAAATTTTAGAAAAAGAAAAATAAGAAAAGACACTGGTGTTTCCTTGTTTTATTTGCCAGTTAATTTTTTTTTAAAAATTAAGAAACTTTGCTTTAAAATTGATCTAATTTGAATTGTGGTTAGTCTCTTTTCTTCTCTTTTTCATTTTCATTTTTAAAATCCTTATCTTTATGCAAATACCGTAAAACATTTTCGATTTCGATTTGCCTTTCTTCTGAGTGATTTTTCAATGTAATATATATTTCTTCAGATAGGGATGTGAGCTGTTTTTTAAGTGACAGCAACAGGAAATTTATTGTTGCACTAGTGTTAATAAATTTGAATATCTCCAACGTATTGCCTGGTCAGTTTTAATGGAATTAGAGCTGATACAGTTCTGGATATTAAGTCAAATTTACTACCGGAAAATTAATTTGCAGGTTTAAGTAGATCATGACTTTTTGGATTGGATATTTCAGTTTCAAAATTCATTCCATCATTAGGAGTAAACTGTTCCAACGTGTTTTAGAATCTAATATTAACATATGCTCTGTTTCTAGTAAATACCGAAAAAACAGTATTTAAACGTGTGAATACCGGTATTACAAAATTGTACAAATGGCTCAAAGTACCGGTATTCGGTATCGCGGTATACCGGGATTGCAATCCCAAAAAGTTACTGAATTAAGCTGCTACGTATTTGAGCTACAATATTATTTTTATGTGTTGCACAACATGGTTATAAATTAACAATTAAGATCAATAAAAGAAAGAATAATTCACTAAACAATACTATTTTGAACTGATATCGTTTTAATTTTTTTTAAATATAATAAAGAAATATAGTACCGTAACTAAGTTTGTAGTAAGATGTTTTATAACTTATCGATGTTTATAACATCGTAACTTATTTGAATATTGCTAAGAATAAGAAGATAAATAACAAAATTTAAAAATATTTTGAAATATATGTTTTATACTAATATTTCTTCAGATTTATATGAACTATAATGAACATATTCAAAGAAGCAAAATAAATTAATTATAGCTTTTACTAGCAGGTATCAAATGATGTTTTAACAGTTACTTATTTTTTACAATATATCAATATCAAAACTCTACCACCACATATTTTATATTTCAATGCCCATTTGCATATAAAATTTATACTACTTATAAAATTTGCTAAATATATTTCAATGTAGCATTATTTGACGAAGCAATGAAGTAAATAGTCATTGTATTCATTATCTCGATACAATTATTTGAAATAAAAAATCCTAGCCGAAATTAATATTTCATTACTAAAACAATTTCACTAGAACAATAATAACGAGAGAAAAAAAGAAACTTTCCTTTAACAAAAACATTAATTATTTCATAATTATAATTTGTGTTTAGACTTCTTTTAAAGGGTTTCAAAGTTAGTTTTCAAAATATGATTTAAAAAAATCATTTGTATTAAAAAATCAGTACGCCTTTTGGTGTCATAAATATTCTTATTCTAATTATTTCTTTAGAAAACGGTAGGTAATCTCATAAAACATTATATGTGAGTGAGTGTGTTTGTGTCTCTCAGTGGTAGTTATGCTAACTTCAGAACTCTTCGATGTTAAGTTGAAATTTCTAAGAACACAGAAAAATGTTGTTTTAATCTTCTTGAATACATATAAATAAATGATTCTGACCAACATGCAAAGGAAATGAGCAGTTAAGACAACATAATTTTTAAATAGATGCAATTTTTGGCTATTAAGAAATACATTTCACTATTTTTATATAAGTAATAGCGATTTATCGAATGCATTATTTCCGCTAAACCATAAATTATGTTAAAATGCTTATAGAATTCGAAAGTCTTAAAATACTTTCGTAAAGGACATCATTGGTATTTATCGAATAAAAACCTTAAGGTGTCCGGCACTTGAATTTTCAAAAAAATATCGAGTTTCACTTTTTTATATTTTTTAAAAGTTTAAATAGTTATGTTTAAAGTGATCTACAGTATGAGGAAATATGATAATCAGAAGTATTTTTATTTATTTTTTTAAATGAAGCTACTCCTTGACGCGCATCAAATGAGCTCTGTTAGAAGGATCTGTATTTCTCTTGCATAGATTTCTGATGAGCACAAATCCATAAGATGTTCAAGAGGAAAATTTAGAGTGTATTGGGCTTATCCCCAAAAGTGTATGGATACACGTCTTTTGTATATGAGTGTATGGGTACACGTCTTAACAACGAAACAGAGAAAAAAAGTTAAGTGATGGAAAAAGCCAAAGTGGTCGAAACCGACTCATCGACAGTTTAATAACAATAATTCAAAGATATTATAGAATGGCTTTCAGAAATAATATCAATGATCTACACAGCATGAAAACTGCTGTTTGGGCTATTTATTTTCATCTTTTGTCTTCAAGTGAGAGCCCTCAACATGGACTGTGTCTTGCGATTATAAATGCTTGGTGAAATTTTCACAAGATAGAAGCTGAATGTAATGAAATGCACTATGTTATAAACACATACACATGTGCCATATACCATAATGAATTAAATGAAGCTATATTTTAGAGATTTAACATATTTTATATCTAGACGACCCTATGTTACAAGGAAAATATTTACAAGGCAAGACCCAGAATCCAAATGAGTCAATTGACAACACCATATGGTCAGTGATTCCAAGATCTACATTTGTGGATTTAAAAACTCTAAAATTAGGGGTAAATATGGCTGTTGCAAGTTTTATATGAGTCATGTAGCAAAATTAATTATCTTACAGCATTGTGACATTGAACCAAGTTATAAATGTGTGTCATGTTTCAAAAAACTAATACGTAGGATTCGTGCAACACAACAAAAGCATCTTGAGATCCCAAAAAAAGACAAAATTGTAAGAAATAATGAAAAAAGAAAATAAGGAGAGTCTTTTGTACGGGCAGAGAGTAAAAAAAAATGCTTCATATGCTTCTGGAAAGTATTAAAAAAAAGTAAATGCTCAAAAAATTACAAATTTACACTTTAAAGCCTGTTTTCTCAAAATGTAATATTTTTCTCTTTGTGTACCTTTTTCTCAAAATTGCATATCATATAAACCTCAAATTTTCAGTGAGCAGACTTTTAATGACTTAGACTTTTAACATGTTTACACATTTTAATTTAGGGAATTAGATATATCTAGCAAACTTTTGAAAATATGACTTTTTTTAAACTAAATTTTAGG
Organism: Trichonephila inaurata madagascariensis; assembly: GCA_019973955.1. Lineage (NCBI taxonomy): Eukaryota > Metazoa > Arthropoda > Arachnida > Araneae > Nephilidae > Trichonephila > Trichonephila inaurata. The sequence continues at coordinate 223,513 of BMAV01011442.1, read as the reverse complement.
GAAAAAAATTGGACACTTTTTAAAAAATTCATAATTAATTTAATTTTGAACAAAAAGAGCCGTTTTAGCTTCAGTTATGTTACAGTTTTTGTTGACTTCGGATTTATATTTCGCGTACTTTTCTTATTTCAAAAACCTTGACTTTAGATTATTATTTGATTGTTTTGAAAGCATTTTTCTAACCTTAATATGAACAAAAAGGGTGAAAAAAGCCAAAGTGAATATTCACAAACCGTGTGTAAATAAGAAAAAAAAAAGAACGTAACAACCATTTTATGCTTGCAATGTACGATTTAGCGTTTCTCCATGATTCGAGATTTTCCACACTCAGTCTTCATTTTAATTTTGCTATTTCTTTTTGTAACTAATCTTTGTCATAATGTTTTTATCAATTTGATAGTTTACTAATATGTTTCATCAATGAAAATTTTGGAAAAAATTAAATAGCACTTACAAAATTTATTTCCCAATGTAAGTGATATTTTTTTTATAATTTTTTATAAATTAATGGAAAAACGTTATTACATTCTAGTTTTATGTAACATACAGCTTATGAAGTAATCTAAAGGGGTACTAAAAATTACGACGTTAGGACTGAAATTTTATTATTTATGCTTTTTTTCTTAAGTTAGGCTTAGCGACGAAAACGCCCCATCCTCAACTGCAAGTCCTTACGCATTCACACACACACACACACTTCGTCTCTAGCGAGCGTCTAGTAGAAAATCGCTCAGTCCTGAAGAGGTTAATACTTCGTAATGAAAAAGAAACATGTTTATAATTTTTCATACTTTCATGATATAATTGTATGTACAGAAATGTCTTACTATAAATCGTTCTAAGTTCGAGACTTCTAATTTAGCTGAATTTAATAATTATTACTGAAAAAGTCTGAATGAAACAGCAAAATGTATTTGTAACATCTGAAACATTTCTTCATTGTGAATACGTAGAGAATTTTTTTTCCAGATAAATTGAACCTTGCATTTGGTTTTCTAGACAGCCATTTTGGAACAAACAAAATAAAAATGGGCTGGATTCGAATTCCTTGCTTCTTATTACATTCCCTCTCCTCCACATGATTTCACTTTCACTTTGAGATACGAATCGAAAATTGAAATTCACTTCCCGAAACAAAAACACCACCAAAAAATACAAGAGACAAACCGAGGAACTCACTTCGAAGAAATAGTATCGTATCAATACGAAAAGGAAGTTTTGAAAAAAAATAAGGAGAAGAAGAATATAGTTGTAACTCAAATGTGTACAGATGATATTTCTATCAAACAGTATATGTATCTCTGTTTTTTATTGCTTCCACAAATCCGCAAGGAAATGGCAAATACCCTAAAAATTTGCTTTCTTTCTTTTCCGTTATTTCATAAAGCTATTTCACAAAAATCGAAAACAAATTTTTTTTTTTTTTTTTTTTAATGTTTTAATAAAAATTATAAGCCGTATTTGAGACGAAATATTTTGATATTTTAAAAAGTTTTAGGACCCAGCAGTATTTTTAAACCTTGCCACAGACCATTATTTTTTTTATTGGCGAATTCTAATTCAGAATTATTATTCTTATTTATGATTATTCTTTCTTTATTATTATTCTGCATTATATTTATTCTTTCTCTTAGGAATTTATTTGCGTTTTAACAACCACAAAAAATTATATTTTTAGAAGAGTATTATTAGACATAAATAGTGAAAAACTAAATACAAATTTAACAATACATATATGCTCTTAAGTTCTCTTAAATCAAATGCTTATATTTCTCTTTTTGATATTGATATGCATTTGTTTATTACCTTATCTCAAATTCAAGTGAAATTCTTCATTTCTCTTTGAATTATTACATGAAGGATATCATTTACTCCATTAATAAATTGGATTTACTGTAATAGTATGGTGCAAAAATTGATATGATTTTATAAGAAATAAAAGTAAAAAGAAAAAAAAATAAGGGATCTAAACAAAATTAAGAATAAATGCTACTGTTGTACCATGAAACTTTCATTAGAAATATTAATGATATAAAGCTTGAAGTAAATGAATATACTTCTTATGGAAATAAAAATGTATCTATATCCCGAGAAACCAATTTAACCCTCTGACCGTAGCATCCGTCTCTGAGACAGGGATAATTTGCTTTGATGCCTGTAGATAACGCTGTGGGGTGATTTTTGGCGTGGGCTGCCTTGACATTTTCAGCTGAACTCTACCCAGTGAGATGATCGCGTGGTGGTACTTGGCGATTTTTTTAACTTACGATATCTGCGATTTTTCTTATCAATCACCGTCTATCACAAGGATATACCTACAGTTTTTTCGTGTTGGGTATTATTATTTTTAATTATTTTTACATGAATATAAATAATTTTAATCAATCTTTATAAAAATGCAAGACACAATTCTAGAGATAAAAACATATTGTTGTGCTTGATTTAATCCCACACTACTTATTTGTGCCGTACTCAATTTCAGGAGCTATAAGGACATTTAAAACAGTTCTTAAGGTAATAAAATTCAAAACAAATTACGTTTCCGTCTGTAATACGGATGTTCCTCAGTGCGGCAAAAAAATTGATGTTCTGGCCAGAGGGTTAAATCCGAATTTACTAATATCAAAACGAAGCTGAACATATATAAAACCTTAATTAGATCAATTGCTTTGTATGGCAGCGAGTGCTCTGGCCATTAAGTATACCTGGAAAAGATAATCTGCAGAGAGATCTTTGAGACAAAAACACTCCAAAAGATTTTGAATACATTTAAGTAAAATTATTAATACAATATGATGATTAAATTTACAGCAGATTTAAAGAACTGGGTTCTGACAAAGTTATAAATTCTAGCAGTATTAGATGGCTAGGACACCTTTTAGGTATAATAATACAAACTCATGTAAATTAGTGACATTTTCAAAAATTCAAGGTACAAAAAAGAACAGGATGGCCTGCCTCCACCTGGTGGGTTGGTACAGTTGGGAGAGATCTCGGGGATCTGTTAGTCAACCATTGGCCCTTTGGCCATTGGTTTGGCCATCCATCAAACCATTGGCCATAAAAAAAGGCCCTTTTCAGGGCCAAAAATTCGGAATCTCTTGCTCCAAATACAATTAGAAGGTAGAGACACACGGATACAGACTTGGAAAGATACAAGCTGTAGTGCTTCTGAAGAAAAAGAAGATACTATTATTCTTAATATAATCTGTATATTATTCTTTTCTAATATGATTAAAACTTAACTATTTCTTCGTTGCTTAACCTCTTAATTACTGATAAAAAGCTACGAAATTCACCCCCAGTGCCATCTTTTTTCCACAGGCAAGCATTGTTTCACGATTTATTGAGGGAATGAAGAAGCTTGTTTTTTTCAACCTGAAAATTGTTTACTTTCACTTTAAAAAAAGAAAAGTGATAAAATAATAGAAAGAAAATACAAACTGTAAGGTATCCGACTACGTTCGGAACCGTGATTTTAAAAAAAGGACATAAATGGATAATTTTCATCATATTTAGTGTCACTTAAATTAGAATATATGTATAAAATGGTCTTAAGGACATTTTGACAAAAAAAATTATTTAAATACAATATTTTGGCAAAAAATGAACTTGGATTAATTTTCTTTCAAAATGTTCTCCTTTTATAAAAAATGCTTCTAAAGTAATAATATTTCGCGCGCGTGCGCTTATATAAAGTAAAAACTTCTCCAGAGAGACTGAACTAGGATTTTTGAAAAATTCACATTATTTTCAGAGTTACCACCAATTGAAATAATTATCGGTGTTTTTTTCTTAATATTGCTCCCCTCTGTTGTCGTAAAATATGGATAAACCCACTTCTAAGTTATATATTTTAACAATTCTAGTTGAACCTCTGTAGAGAGTCTGATTTATATACAGGCAAAATATTATTATATAATAGAAGCATTTTTCACAAAAGGAGAATATTTTGAAAATGGGTCATTCTATATTCATTTTTTGTCAAAATATTGTACTTAAATCATTTTTTATTGTAATAATTTTCTTAAAATAATTTTATATACATATTATAATCTAAGTGACACTAAACATCATAAATATTATCCATTTATATGCTTTTGCAAAATCACGGTTTTGAACGTAGTCGGATATCTTATAATGTCTACAATTACAATATAATAAAAAAGTTATTACTTACCTGTGTAATGATCTTAAAACTTCCTCAACATCTTGTCTACCTAAAGCTGAGGGAGGTAACAATGACTGACCAAGGCTTTTCATAATAAATCTAGTTTAGTGTATTATCAATTATAATATTCCAGAACAAGTAATCTATAAAAGGGAACCCTTGGAGTGGGGTATAAAGAAAGCAACTACCTTACGTCAATAAGCGCACTAAATCCGAATAGATTAACTTTAATTAATACTATCCTATTAATTCTAAATTCACAAATTTAGTCTAGTAGTTAAAGTCCTTCCTTTAGTCACGATGCGTAATTATAATTCTTACCATAGTAACACTGCGTTCAGCTACTCCCCTCCTTCTGACCTATGATCCTCCTTCTAACTCTAACATTATATACACTAACTAATTTGCATCTCATGGTTTCTTCTTGAGAGGGATGGCTGTGAAAAAAAGCGAATGTTAGCCCAAAGATTCCCCAAGAGAATTAGTTGTTGAAAGTCATGTAAAGCCCCGTCACATCTGTTGTGCGATATATTCTTAAACATGATGAACACAAAAACCAGCAACCCATTCAGTTCATTGATAGCGTACAAAGATACCAAATGGTCAATCTTCTTCGTACAAACAAATTTAAAAGTTTCCATTACGAAAGCTACCATAAGCGAAAATGAGAGAAAAGGAATTAAAGAAAAGAGCACATTCAAACGAAAAAACAAGAAAAACTCAGCTTAGCTACGATCTTCATCGTTCCTGAAATATCCGTTTCAAATTTTTTTTCTCCACCGCTTCTCCAAAATAAATAAATTCCTTAGAAGCACTGTCAGTGTCACTTTATTGTATTCCAAAACCGTGGGATTGGTTTTAATCAGACTAGAACAATACAAAAAGTCTTCCTTTGGAAAGACAATTATACACGTCCGGGGCCCTAAATGCAACAATTCAGCAGGACGTGTATACACGCCCGCGGCACTTAAGGGGTTAATAACTCTATGAATAATTCGATAAGTATATTCATATTTTTGTTATTGCATGTAGTATTTATTTAATCTTTTCACGACCAAAGGAAATTAGTGTATACTTTTGTCAAATTAAAAACATTATGGAAATATATTTTAGAATGATTGCACTTTGAAAATTAATCTTTTGTATTTAACACGACGTAGTAAATATCACAAAATTTGCAAAAGACATTGGAAATGAAAATTTTGAAAATGCTTAAAGTGTTAAAATAAGAGCATTATCTTGAAAGAGATGGAGCATTTTACAATATATGTAGAGTAGAATATCGTTTATCCGAATCACAATTGGGACCAGACACCGTTCGAATACGTGATTATTCGAATAACCGAAAACCGAAAACGATCCATGCCGTATATGAAACCTTACACTATACGAATATTGAAAATCATCACATGCGGGAAACGCACGTGTAGTAAAAGCAAAATAGGTGCAAAATGTCCAATTTTACCTTTATTGTAGAACATAATCACTTATTTTTCGCTGTATCATTGTACACTCTCAATTTCTCTCTGTAAAGTCTCTGGCTCTCTTGAGAAGCAGTAGTTGAGTAGGACAGCACTCTGGTTGCTGTTCGTACCACTCCATAGCTGTCTCTAACGCAGAAAACGCGTCAGCATTTGATGGACCCTTGCTACTTCTGTTGTTGTTTCTGTTCCCGTTTTCACTCGTTTCATCGTCGACAGGTTCGGGTTTTTCTTTCATGGAAGTCACAATTTCGTCTTCATTTAGCATTTGAAACCCATAGTATTCTGCTTCGCATGCCATCCAGAGTTCTACATCTTCATCGCATTCTTGAAATCCTGGGATCGATTGGACAAAGTCGGTAAGCTCCTCCCTGTGGTTGTCATTGAAGTATTTTTCACCTTCTAAATCTGACTTCAGATTATTCCATGCATATGTCAGGCTTTGTCTTTCGAGCGAGTCCCCGCACTGTTCTAAAACGTATTCATATACAGTACATGTAGTTGAGAAAAGAAACTGGTCCTGATATTTGACGCTCCGGATAATAAATGTTCGGATAAACGACGTTCTACTGTATATAAATATTAAAGATGAAAAGAAAAATAAGGATACCTTATTAAATCTTTTTTTTTCATTATAAATTTTGTTCGTACAAATTAAATTGTTTTTTTATTTATTTATATGCGACCAAATTTATGTTTCAAAACACTGAAGTAAACTTACATGCTTTTTTTCCCTAAATCTTATAAATGTATATCTCTTCCAGCATATTTTCTACACTGCTATTATTTGTAAAGTCACTTGTTAAAATTATAAGATGTACAATAACAAAAAAGCAATAATACAATGAAAATTAAGCATACTGAGATATATAGTAAGACAGAAAAGTTAGTAATGTATAACTTTTATACAGTTCTGGTGTTTATGTCTTTCAATACTACTAGTAAGTGTACGTTTGTGTATTAAAAGCATAAAGTAATTAATTTCAGAAAAATTTCCTGAATCAAAGAATATTATTAAGGTATCTATTGAAATACGTGATATTTAAAAGGTTTTCAACATATGTATTTCGAACTTGGAATTTCAATTATTGTTTCTGGCCGCGGCAGCCTAGTGGTCAAGGTATCTGAGCGAGGCTGGCTTGTCACGAGTTCGAGCCCAATACCACTAAAGAGCCGCCGTGTAGAGAAGCGATGTACATTATATCTGTCGAGAGCTCAAGCGTCCTCCCGTTGGTGTGGTAGTTAGGAGAGGAGGTTCCAGCTCAGGTGACGTCCACGTCATTTGACCATGGTTCAGAATTACGAGGTACGTCACCGAAAGCCCTCGTGTAGCTGAACAGTGTGACATTAATATTCACTCACTCGCTCACTCAAATATTTATTTTTTTAAAGCTAGAAAAATATGGTAGATTAAAGTCATGCAAAAAAATTGAATCTGACAAGCTAATTCCTTAACAAAATAAAAAATCCATGAAAATGGAGCGTAGATGAATGAAATGAACTGAAAGAGCAATTGTACTTTCGATAGGTAAAACACAGAATGATCACAGTACATAAATCTTTCGAATAAAATTATTCATAGAATAATTACTCTGAAAAAAGTTCTCAGCTTAATGTCTGACATTTTAAAAAAACTTAATGCAAAAGCATTTTTTTTTCTTTTTTGCAGAAAAAAAAGTGGAAAAACATTATAGAAAAAATTTGTTCCTTTTCATTAGGTACGTTGATTCCCGTTTACATTTAGTTCGCAATTTTCTCACTAATAGCTAGTGAATTCTAATTAAACATCTCTATATCTGTTGGAATAAAATTTATCCATACTGCGCTACGTAAATTGAAATAATATATTTGATGTATGCTCTCATTGACTTTATAGAATTATCAATACAAATATATATATATATATATATATATATATATATATATATACAGTAGCGCACACAGGAATTTTTCAAGGGAGGGGATGTCCGGGATCGAAAGTTCAACATTCTTGTACCATGCTTTTTTGATTTTGTCGATTTTCGGGAACAAAATATAGTAAAAAACTAATTATTGAATAAATAATTAGCCTTAATTAATAAAATTAATCATTAATAACAAATACTTAAATTTTACGTACAATATACTTAGAACTATAATTAATCGGGGAAAAAATCAAGGGCTTTAAGGGGTTCCGGTGCCCCCCTTGTGTGCGCCACTGTTATATATATAATCTGATTACATTTGTTAACAATGAAAACGCATCTGCATACTGTATAAGGACACGCAAAGTCTGTTATGTAATAAGAATGTAACAGAACGTAACAATTCATTACTCAAGATCTATATATCGTATGAAAAGTATTACTTCGTATCGTAAGTATTACATAACAGAACGTAATAATTTATTACAAAAGACCTATGTATCGTATGAAAAGTATGACTTTGTATAATTAATTATATATATAATCTGATTATACATTTGTGTGTGTGTCAATAAAGAAAAGGTATCTCATACTGAATAAAGGCACGCAAGTAAAGAATTTCTCATGTAATAAGAACATAACAGAGCATAACAATTCATTACTCAAGATCTATATATCTTATGAAAAGCATACATTTTTATTCACTCTGTTCATTATACGAGTAAAGGCATAATACCTCGACAATAGAGCTAAATATACAGGGTATTTCAGTATAGCGGTTACAACCTAACAGAACAGATAGAATACACCTAGACTATGGGGGAATTTACGTAAGAGTGCATGGTTGGAAACGCTTTACTGACATGGTAATGACTGCCCAAAACACGAGAAAGATAGGACAAGAACAAGAATAGAAAACATGTTTATTATTTACAGCAAAAATCCTGAGAAGTATTTGGTGGGTGTACGCGATAGATGCGACTAAGTAAACCGAAGCATCAGATGACGTGGCACGAGCGCAAGCGGTTTTTGCTGCGAGGCGGCTATGGAGCTTCATTTCACTTAACAACAAAGTGATAATAGGATGACATGTCACACGGACATTGAGCTCGCTGATATGATTCTGGCATATGGAGCCACTGATTGTATTTGAAGAACTGCGCAGTGATCGTAATGACTAGGCAATCATGAACAAGAATCCGTCCTGGGTTCCAGAGGCTCCTAGAAAAGCTGATGTAGTTTATTTTATACTTTTATTAGGGCATGGATGTCTGAGATCCCATTTCTACAGAATTAGTATTACCGACTCACTGGGCTGTAATCTATGTGTGACTATTGCTGAATATTTGGACGTGTGCACTTTACTAAAAAGTCTTGATTCCACTGTTGGAAAATATTGAAGAGTACGTGCACTAATGGCATAGGAGCTACTGTACTGTGTGGCATTTGTAAAATAAAAAACTAATAAATATTTTCAAAAAAATTCTTTTACATATTACGTTTTTCTGTAAAACAAAATTATTTATGGAATTAAAAATACGGCATTCAACTGTTTTCCAGAAACAAAAATCGCGTCAAATTTTCTACACATGATAACGCATTTTAGGCAAAATCAAATGAATCATCGAATTGTAATTATTTAAGCTCAATTGCTACCGTCTTTTTTTTTCCTTTGAGATGACACGTATGCTACTTAACAATAAAACTCACTAACGAATTCCACATTTTAAATCTTTCCAAGTAATTAGAGAGAGAGAGAGAGAGTCACACACACACACACAAATGACAGAATTCCTTGTTTTCTTATATCCCCAGAGACCCAAAGTAGTTGTCTAACATTTCATCAGAACTTCCCTAACCTAACTAAAAAAATCCTTCCTTTTTGTCCCTTTTGTAGGTTATTCGACAATCAATCTTTTTGTCTCCCCAACAATGTTAAATGGGGAAGGAAAGAAATAAAATCTATATAGGTTGAAGAAAAGTATTGAAACACACTCCATAGAATCAAAATTTCACCGCGGTACCGCAAATCGTGACACAAAGAACACTTCTTTTTTTTTATCCAAAACTCTCAACACTTCTGTAATCTCTGTAAAGTGACGCATGATTTAGGAAAAATATCTCTAGAGTGAGTGTTAGATGGACGGACGAAAAGAAAGAAAAAATCTTGTCTATAAGGAAAAAAATTGACAAAGCTTAAGTATACCTGGACATGTTGTCTCAAAAGAAAAAAAAATCGACCGAATACATGGGGAGA
>BMAV01011442.1:197162-213600 GCA_019973955.1 Trichonephila inaurata madagascariensis | reverse complement strand
GAAGCAATTTTATGCTCTCGAAAATTGTGTGTATCTGTGTTTTTGAAAATATAATTTAAGGTATCCCCGACTACTTGCGACAACTTAAAAAGAAAAAAAAACCCGGAGATATGGAGATTTTTTGGTGGTTTTTGGATTTATTTAGTAATTTTAAGAAAAAAAAGCTAACATTAAGAAGATAAAAATGAATTATTACTACTAAAATGGGTAAAAATTGACAAAAAATTATATAAACGGGGCCTGCTTTGTACAATTAGTAAATGAACAAATTCTCAACTTTTCAATTTTGATGTATTAATTTGCTGTTCCTTTTCGAAATGATCTTCAGGATAAAAGATATTTTAATTTTTACAAAAACGAGAGCACTTTATCTAAGCTATTATATAAAACTACTTAAAAAAACAGTGATTATATTCACGTAAAGAACTGTAAATTTTGAAATAAAAAAGTGTTTGATAAATCTGAAGGATAAAATACTTCTACTGTTATACAGAACATAGACACAAAATTTCAGCAAATTATTTTGAAAAATTTTTGAGCAATCGCTGTCCTCATTTGAACTTTTCGGGGGAAAAAACACATTTCGAGTAAAACGCATTTTAAAGTTTGACATCTTATGTGAAAAGTGATAACATCTGTTTTTACTAAAATACTTGCAGTTTTTGTTCTATTGAACGGGAAAAAATTATGTATGTTTATAAGGCTAATAAGATGGAGTATAAAATAAAATCATAAAAAAAAGTCATTTTTTTTTAAGAAATCATGATTTTAGGGTAGTCGGATATTTTTAAATCTTACGATTTGAAGACAAATTTTGAATTAATCTATGCAGACATGAAAAAAAAAATACAATATTTTTACATTGAAGCTAATTACTATTAAACATCAAAAGCTTTTCGAATAATGAATGAATAAATTCAATGAATTTTATAATATATTGTGTATTTATATCATGTATTGGTATTGCGTCAACAAAATATAATTTTTATATAGACTAATTAAAGAGATAAGGATCAAGTAAATACATATGTAAATAATTAGAGATAAATTTTGGTGCCATTTTAAATTTTTTTGTCATTGCAATCGGTATATAAGTAAAACCTATGCATTACTGTGAAGTACTAATATTCAGTCATTAGAAAATGTTTTTAATAAGAGAAAAATAATTATGTAATTCTTTACACATATCAAATTAATAAAAATGTGGTGTTATGAAAATGTTTGAAAAATAAATTGATAAACTATTTCTTTTAATCTCTTATTTAAGGTGTAAAGCTTACTAATAAATATTTTTTTCAAAAAGATATTGATTTTCCGTAGATATTTTAGTAAATAAGAAAATTACAGTTATATAAATTGCTCTATTAAGTATACATAACTAATGAACAAAAATATTTTTCTTCGACCATTTGTTCTGTTTTTTGTATAAAACTTCGAGAAAATGAATTTAAAATATATATTTTAAAAGGTCCTGCTTTTAAGTTTGATAATTATTTGTAAGTTCTTTATTATTTTTTCACTGGAACGATGTTAAAGTATGGTTTTTTTTTTAACAAAATATTGCATATTATAGTGAGACGTTATTACCCATTAGTACTTTCAGTTCATAAACTTTTTAATCTAATTTTTTACTTGGGTTCTTTTTTTTTTTATCTTGCATTCGATTTCACCTTCTTAGTTCAAAATTTTCTTATTGTTTTAAAATTATAATTAGTTCTTTCTGTGGTTGCTGAAAAAAGCTCTAATGCCGAAACTAAAAATGAAATTCTTTCTCTGTTATCATTGGATACGAACGTTTTAAACTCTTAAAGTCCGTTGAATGAAATAAATTATGAATATATAAAGGTGCAAATGCTCAAAAAATAAGTAAGAGAAATTTTGAAGAACTTATTTTATAAAAATAAAAAATCATATTTAATATTTTATTCCCAGAAAAGGTTTTTTAATAAAAAAAATCAAACATACTGTGAAAGTTAGTTTCTCGAAACTACATTTTATGGAAATCAGAAACTGTATATGTATAAATAAATATTTTTTTATTCCTCTGTTTGCAAAACAATTTTTACTTTAATAATTTTGATAAACCGTTAGAAATAAATCAATCTCTTTCTACTTTTACGCTTTAACTGTTATAAATTATGATAAGAGAGAATTTTTTTCAAATAGGAGTTAATTTATTTTTTTTTTCTCAAATTGAAAATTGTATAAGTGTGATTTAAATATGAACCTTAAAAATAATGAATCAATACTTTTTTTCTAGTTTCCAAGGAAATGAAACATTTAATTATATAATGATATTAATGCTAATATTTTATTATAAATTCCCGTTTCTTAAAATATGGATATGATTATGAATAATTATAAAAATAATAATAATAATTGATTAATACTTCATCAATCAGATCCATTATTTCTCTTTATCTGTTTTATTTCACTGATATTTTTTTAAAGTTATGTAGTAGTATATCCAATTTTTTTTTTCACATGGCAGCTACGTTCCTCAGAAACCCGTGCAAAAAAGTAACAATAAAACTATTTAATATATTTATGAAACAAAACAATTCATTTTTTTTACAAAAAAATTATAATTAATGTACAGTGAAAATTCAATCAGTAAGTACATACAGCATATAAAAATGCAAACTGAAATTAGGAATAAAACTACTTACTAACAATTATTCATCTCTACTTGATACTAATCGTACACGTATATTATGAACTGGACAAATGCTATCATCAGTAGACGTGTAAGATATGTTTAGAACCACTCTGTCGGTTTTTTAATTCAAGTTAATTTCGTTCGTTGTTAGTAACCTCGTTTTTTTTGTTGTTTTTTTTGTACAAAACTTGCTATTAGTAGCTGTTTTTTTTTTTCTTTTTAAGTTGATTTTATAATTTTTTTGGATATCCTGCTACTTGAAACTTATAATTACTTTGTGATTATAATGTATCATAAGTAAGAAAATATTGTTTCATACTAAATGCATATTTCGAGCCCTCGCTAATTAAATCCCCCTCTGGGGGCTCACCTTCTTTAGGTGGGTACGGGTGTCACAATCCCAGGGTACCCTAGTGATCTTTTCCTTTTCCCAAGAGGTTTACTATCTTTGGTAAACACGGGTGTCACGACCCCGGGGTACCCCAGTGATCCTTCTCTATTTTCGACCCTCCATCTTGTCATCCAATTTCTCCTTTTCTTCTTTTCCCGTCCAGACCACAGACCTACGAATGTTTGGTGCTGTATAGCCAAAACTGGCTCTTGCGCCATAAACACCAAACTCATCATCATCATCATCATCGCTAATTAAATCAAATGTTAATAGCTGAAAACTTCACCTTGGACTTCGCCATTATCATAAACTATCATGAATTTGATCAAATCATCCTAAGGACACCAATCCCCAGGCCATTTCAAAATTTGTGCTAGAACAAAGAAAAAATCCGTCCAAAAAAATGTTAAATTAGTGTACCGTTTTATTTCAAAATCGTATAAAAAAGGATTGGATGCATATCCAAGATATTTAAATTGATGCTTTAACTCAATCATACTACATTGATCAAAGTTGAACTGCTATAATATTTGTTTCTTTTCTTATACTGTTTAAAAGTTTGAGTCACGGGGCTGATATACATGTTCTAAATATTCAGCTTTCTATTTTCTCTATAGATATAAAACTTTTTTAATGAGTTTATTTCCGGCTTCTGAATAGTTGTTACTATTCTAAATATCCCAGGTATAATTTCAAAGGGAACAACGTGATATTACACATGATTAAATTCAATAAAATTACTAGTAACTAATTTTACTAGACTTTATATATAGGAATATTAGGTTTTTCAATATTTTTTCTTGAATAATTATTTTTTTAAATATTTTCTAATGAGTTTTTTTATAAAGGGTCTACAAAAATAAAACTTTTAATATCGTACAGTTAATTCTCTGACATTTGTGCATTGTTTTTTTTTTTTAATAATAAATTTATTATACTTCAAAATGTTAATAAATTGTCCTTTATGAAATTAGTCTAAAAGGAAACATTTTAATATCATAGCTTTTTTGCATTCTTGCATGAAATAATAATAATCAATGCGTAATTTCACATTAGAACAGTGTTTCTCAAACTGTGGGGCCCGCCCACCTAGGGGGCGTGATAACTCAACCAGGAGGGCGCGAGCATATCGAAAAGTCGAAAATAAAACTTTTAAGAAATTATTAATTTATTGAAATGAATCAAAATAAAGTACATTCTAAGATAATAAAAAATACACATTTACAATGACAAAATATACTTATACATGTATCAGTACTGCATAATGTATTTTATAATTAATTTAACAATATTAAGTTAAGGACAAGTCTAATAAATGCTATTGGTCCCATGGGCTAGTACAAAATTATATGCACAATCTATAGTACTTATCTTGATAATTTATACAGTTTATAATTAAAATCGTATTGTAGCTTTAGCACAACAAAGTACGTTATTATTGAATTCAATATATTGTTATTGTATGGAAGAGGGGCGCCATGAAACTTATAATTGAAATTTGGATCACAAACATTAAAAGTTTGAGAAACACTGCATTAGAGCAGCGCTTCTCAAAGTTAGAATATTTGCGGCCCAATATTCAATCAAAATTTTCTCTCATCGCGCACTCCTCCATACAAAAACATTGCTAACATCTCAGTAATACTTTACATTGACGCTAAAGCTAAAATACGAGTTTAACCTCTGAAGTGCCACTGTCGTATATAAACGTCTATCTAAGCAAAAGTGTTAATTGTCCAGACGTGTATATACGTCTTTCCTAAGATACGATCTTTTCTGTGCACTGCTATCCAAAAAATTATTCCGAAGGCTTTTATCTGCAAAAAAATGACCTTGACAGTGTTTGCGAAGGATTTACTTACTTCAGAGCATTTGCTTATTTATTCCTTTCTTGGTGGCATTGGAAGTAAATTGCGTAACTTTTAATTGGCAGTTAAGGGGTTAATTATCAAGATAAGTGTGTGTGTTACAAATTATCAAGATAAGGGTTAATTTTTGTATATAATTTTATATATGACAAGACCATGGAATCATTGGTAATTATTAACCCTGTAAGCGGTCTGCACTTAAAGTTTTGCCATTCTGGAAATGCTTCAAAAATGCACCGCACATATTTTTTTGCTTTCAGGTGGGGTTCTCAAAAACGTTTGAGCCGTATTTTTAAGAATGCGGTTCGGCCTCTTTTGGGAATCTTGCTTGAAGGCAGAAAAAGCATCTCTGGAATGGCGGAATTTTACGTGCAGACCGCTTGGAGGGTTAATGTTGTTCTTAACTTAATATTGTTAAATTAATCATAAAATACATTGTGCAGTACTGATACATTTGGTATTTTATCAGTGTGAAAGCGAGTTTTATTTTTTATTATGTTAGAATGTATTTTGTTTGTTTACTTTCAGTAAGTTAATAATATTTATAAAAAAAATCTTCTGTTTCCGACTTTTTAATATGCTCTCGCCTCCCTCGTAGAGTTATTCGCTCCCCTAGGGGGGGGGGGTTGCCCTACAGTTTGAGAAACGCTGCATTAGAGAAATATTTCAGCTGTATGCTGATTTTCTGACTTATTTCAGTTTCATATATATGAAATAAATTGAACGAGAAAATATATAAAAATATATTTCGTGAAAAATAAAAAAATTATTATTATCTCTCCAATGTATAGTTATGCTAATGAAATGAACACAATTGATATATCTAAGCAAAATTAAAATACAATGACAAGGCTTTAATGAAACTATGTAAAAATCAAGTAAACAAAACAATAGAATCAATTTAAAGCTCTACGAAATCCTATAGTTATATTCAGATCCAAAAATATTTATTTCAATTTTAGTTTTGAATGGAATTTTAAATGGAAAATAATTCATTGTTTCTTTTGAATATTGAAACATTTTTCGAGTTTCGTAGTTTTCCTCATCTACATTATAAGTTTGTTTTTTGAATTTATAAAATGCTTTCATTTTAAATGATATAAAATGAATTTTTAACTATATTGCTTTGTTTTCTTTCAATAATAATCCTGTACAAATTCATTAAAAGCATATTCCATTCAGCATAACATGTTATTTAAATCATTTAATTTTGGCTGCTCCAATTGTGAAAATAAAATTTTATTTGATTAATTAGAACAGTGGTTCCCAAACTGCATTCCACGGAGCCCTGAGGTTCCGTGAGGCATACCCAGGGGCTCTAGGAGTTACAATGAAAATAACGAGAAGAAATAAATATGTATTCAAAATGGATTCATGTTTTATATCAAGTTTATATAGTTACAAATATCTATAGCCGACCTACAAATTAAAACTGAAAATTTTATTTATGTATGATAATTTTATTATGCAACACTTTTTAAACATTTATTATAATATAATAAATTAATATTAAGACGTTTTATCTTTATATACATATATATTTCCTACTAGATTGAGAATATTCTATTGTTTACTATCTCGAGTTCCACGAGATAATTTCTACTCGTTAGATAACAAAATGCCTTACAAAACTAAATAATTTTCTAATGGAAAATTCAACATTTTGTATTTGTGGTAAGAACACTTATAATTAAGGAGAAGAGACAACTTTTTAATTTATCAATATATTTGGTTTTATAATATAAATTTAACAAGAACAGAATCTAAATTTTAGGTTGAAAATTCATTCGAAATCCACGGGTTTTCTCATACAGTTATAAACATTTTAATGCCATTCAGAGCATCGTGTTTAAGTGAAATATATTTCTCAACGTGAGTGGGTACAAAAACAAACTATAAAACAAATTAAACTCTGAATAAGTAATGCGATTAGATTTAATCTCAATAGACCTAGACTTTGACAGTTTCTGTGAAAAAAGTAAGCACGTATTCCAGTTATTAAATAATGCATGAATAAGTGGCACTTGAATCACAAAATAATATTAGAAATCAGTAAATTTCTTATAAAAAATTACAATTTTTTTAAAATAATAAATGCAGTACTTTTTTTAATTACCTTTATGTAAAGTGCCCATAACATGTTGAAAAACTTTAAGTATTATTTTGAGATATATTCCTCAAAGTATGCGTATGGAATGGGGTTCCACGAAAGCAACTTCAAGTTCTAAGGGCTCCATGGGGTGAAAATGTTTGAGAACCTCTGAATTAGAGGATATAATACGATTACTTAAACTGTTTATAAACTGGTTAAGTTTAATAGAAAAAATATACGGAAAATCAAATCTTCATTGTTGTTTCCAGTAGGTTTGCTAGGACATCCAAATATACTCTGCGCATCGCGCTTCCCCACCACAGGTCCAGGGTTCTATCCTCGGGTTGGGCAGGATCGAGTCAGCCTTTCATCCCTTCATTGGGTCGATAAATGAGTACCAAGCTTGCTTCGAGGCTAAACACTGGGGGTTATCTCTTCAGACTAACCACCTGATCGGGACATCTACTCATGCATCTCAGAGCCCAATCGTCACGTATACTGAGATTGGCACAGTAGGCCTTGGCCCTCATGGGCTGTTCCGCCATTGAGTTTAGTTTAATTTATTTTTTCCTTACCTTTTACAAGATGGAAATTAAGAATTCATTTTTTATTACTTTGATTACAATAAGGGTTGTGGTAGCCCAGTGGTTAAGGGATCGGATCATGGCAGGAATGTTGTGAGTTCAAACCCAGTACCACTAAAGACCCGCTGTGTAGGGTTGTGATGCACGTTAAATCTGTCAAGAGCTCAATTTTAACCAGTGGGTGGGGTGTGGTAGGAAGGGGTGGGTGCTAGATCAGGTGTCGTCTCCGTCACTTGACCATGATTCAAAATTATGAGGTAAGTGAACAGTGTGACGTTAATATTCACTCACTTGATTACAATAAGAATCAAGTTTCCATTTTGATAAATTTTATTAAAACTCGGTTCATTTAATATAAAAATAAAAACTTTCATAAATAACCTATCCATTCTTTAATAATTATAAAGCATTCCTTGAAAGCATTATTGTATAATGTATAAGATTTTATTATGCAGATAGATATGCTCTGTTTTCTTAAATATTTATCATTACAAGTAGAAGTATTCTCTCATGACTTCAATGCATTTTTTAAAATATATAAAATAAAACTATTTAAATGAATTCGAATAATTGTAAATATAAAAATGAAAATTATTCAAACATTTGTGTTACATAAACACTTTAATTTACACGCATATATTTATTAGTCGATGTATGTAAATATAATATTTATTGGTGGAAAACGTATGAGTATTTCAAATAAAGCAAATAACGAAAATTATTATTTGAAAATAAAATCATTTTATTTAACTTGTCACGTTTAAATAAAAGAAAGTTTGAACAATATTTCAATATTAGATTTTCATTTTAAATGATTTGTAACAAATTATTTATCTTTACTGGAATTGAATTAAGATAAATAAAATAACGTTGGCTTAATAATGTCTAAGCGGAAATGAAATATCATATTTCCATTTTTATAAATTATATATATAGTAGTTATTTATCTTCATTTCAAAATATAAAATTTTAACCAGATTTTGACCGTATTTATCTTGCACTGTAATTGAATATCATATTAAATATGTAGTGGTGAATAAAAAAAAAACAAAAAAAAAAAAAAAACTTGTATTTAAATATCTATATATCTGAAATGAATAAACATCCATCTCATTGCTTTGTGTTTACTGCTCCGGTACTTTTCGATAGAAATGTTATACTCTTATAGAAATGGAAGTACTCTTTGTAGATCTTTCTGAATACTATTTTCAAATTATTATTTTATTCTTGAAACTCAGGATATACAAATTAATTTGGATATGCTGTTAAAAATTTAAAAAAGAAATTTTGCGAGTATTTGTTAATATATGAATATCAGCTACGTATACAAATAAGTCTTAAGTAGTGTATATTTGTAATATAATATTGTAACATATAGTATCTAATTTTCTATTATTTTCACAAGAATAAATTACAAAATATTAGATCGATTTTAGATATTGATAAGTAATAATCGTAGAATAATAATTTTTTTGTTTATTAGAAATAATATTCAAGAAAACAATCTTTTTAATAAAAACTATTGTATGGGCTTCATAAGTTAACCTTTGCATGCATGCATAATGTTTTATAGCATTAAATGAAAATAATTTGTACACGTTTTTTACAAGGAGTGAACGATTTATTACTAATGTATTGTTTTTGCAGACAGACATATAGAAAACACTTCATGATATTCTTTTAGTTTTTAAAATTGTTATGGAAAGAATGATAAAAATTTTCTCACATTATAATTCATTTAAGCAATTTTATGTTAATAATATATATTACAGCAATTTACCATATTTATATTAAAACAGGTTTCTATACCACCTTTTCATTGAACATCTTTCCGCCATGCAGAATGACTCATGTGGCCGCGGTAACCGAGTGGT
Organism: Trichonephila inaurata madagascariensis; assembly: GCA_019973955.1. Taxonomy (NCBI): domain Eukaryota; kingdom Metazoa; phylum Arthropoda; class Arachnida; order Araneae; family Nephilidae; genus Trichonephila; species Trichonephila inaurata. The sequence goes on along the minus strand of BMAV01011442.1, from coordinate 204,132 downwards.
ATAGATATCGGATCGTGGCTTGCCTTGTCACGAGTTCGTACCCAGTACCACTAAAGACCCGCCGTGTAGGGCAGCGATGCACTTTAAATCTGTCGAGAGCTGAAACGTCCTCCCGTTGGTGTGGTGTCTGTAGTTAGGAGAGGGCAGTGCCAGCTCAGGGGTCGTTCACGTCGCTTGACCATGGTTCAAAATTTTGTGGTCCGTCGCCAAAAGCCCTCGTGTAGCTGAAATGTGCGACGTTAATATTCAATCAATCAATCAATCACAGCAGAGGAACTCATGCGCTTAAATCTGCCGGGGTACAATCTCTACACGTTCTCGTGATGTCAAAGTTTGGAGAGTGTGGGGCTAGATCAGGTGTCATCCTCGTCACTCATCTCATGTTAAAACTTAAATGTCCCTCCCCAATATCCTTCTAGTAGTCTTAGAATGGGAAATAAAAAAAAGTAATTAAACTGTAGTTCACTTTATTTTAAGGGAATGTCAAATTATTAATTATAAAATAAAAATGCAATTTATATACTACATAGTTAAAATTATCTACTATAGAGAGATGAATCATTAATAATATTGAAGTAAAAAAAAAACGAAATTAATAAGTAAACCAGATATAAAATTTTAGAAAATGTATATCAGAAATTACAAAATAACAGAATTTTTAAAATATATATATATGGATGCAGCAGTATTATAAACATTTCTGACTTAGGACAGCTCTTATATATGCAAAAACAATTTATATAAAAGTGGGGTTAAACATGTTTTGGACCAGACAACTTTCCTCCTTTCTGTAAATAATAGTGAGCAAAACCCTATTGAAAAGAATGGATAGAATATCTAAATCCATTACAAGAAAAAGGTACCTAAAAATCGCATTCAAAAATGCATAACCCGAGCTAAATCTGAGCGCAATAAACAAGTTACAGCCAGATTCTGGACCAAAATACAGATTCAAAGCATTGAAATGGCTGAATAGTACCACTTAAAAGTATGAAAAGAATAGAAAGTATGAAAAGAATAGAAATAAAATAATATGTATAGCCGAATATATATATCGTGTGTGAATTACCAATCCTCTATTTAACGATATTCTTCGCCATTTAACCAACTTTCGTCTTTTTTTGATTAAAATAAAAGCAAAAACCCTATTTAATGAGCAATAAACCCCTCATGAATGAATTATTTCAACAACTGAAAACAAAAATTTCATTAGTATGTACGAAAAACTGGATTTTTTTTTTAAATGGCATCTTTTTTTCTCTGTAACAAAAAAAAATACTTTTGCAAGCAGCATATTTTGAAGGGAAAAGGTGCAAATCATCATTAGACTTTACATGCGCAGATGAGTCATAAGTCTAACCTATCGTGTGAGTTTTGAATAGGACAGAAAATTCCTTTCGTATATCATCGCATTCCCCAACGCAGAGGTTATTTTAAGGATTTTTTAACGATTACGTTGCATTTGATGAATACTTCTTATGTGCGCACCTGGAGATGAGGAAATCGTTGATTTTTCGAAACTAAAGAATAGCGAGTTTCATGCAGAACTTATAATGAAGCCTCTATCAAAACTGTTACATTGTCATTGATACTGTAAAAACATACCTGATGCAAGAGATTGAAAATGACGTAGCATTTTCTTCTCTGCATAAATTCGAAAAATAATTTTTTCGGAATAAGAATTATAAATATTGTCCAGCATCTATTACTCAGAATTTTAAATTTTCTTATTAACTGGTGAGTAATAATTCACAAATAGTATTTTTAGTTATTGAACAAAACGTGTGTAATTTCTATTTATGGATATATATTTGTGTAGCTGTTTATTATAGAATTTCCAAAAGATAAGTGCAAGAACCCCAGTATAACGAATAGCCCCGAATTAATGAGCAAGAGGTTCGGTTCCGATGAATTCGTTAAATCTAGGTCCAATTGTATATGTATATATATTTTAATATATTTACACATACATGAAAAATTTAAAAAAAACATTATTGATGATAAAATTAGAAATTAAATATCCATTGACATTTCTTTACGTACAAATGGATTTAATTAAAAATACTTTATGCTTAAACAGTTATAAATTTGTCAATCTGTTTTTAATTTAAATGAGCCTTATGATTATATTTTTCATTTATGCATAATAAATTACATTGTTTAATTATTGCATACAATGAAATAAACCTTTTTTTTTTAAAATGCAAGTACAATGTTAAGAATACATTAATGTAAATAAACTTGTGAAGGAAAAATATTTTTCCAATATAATCAAAATTATTATCTTATTTAAGTGTTACAATACTAGGAGTTATTAGGAAATTCTAAACGTTTGCAGTATTGTTTTCTAGTAATAAGAACAACTAAAAATAATTGAAATTTTAAGGAGTGCAATGTTTTGATCTTTACAACAATTCTTTACTTGAAATTCAACTCCATATTTATAATTCAGAAAAATAATATACTGTTTGATTACTATAAATTGATATCTTTGTTTTGCAAGAAGAAATGCATTTTTACTGAAATTTCGATCTAAGTTTTTAATTTTTTTTAAGGCATCCGACTACGTTCGGAATTGTGATTTTAAAAAGTGCATAAATGGATAATTTTAATGATATTTAATGTCACTTAGATTAAAATACATGTTTAAATATGTTTTAAGGACATTTTGACAAAAAAAAATATTTAAATATAATATTTTGGCAAAAAATTAACTTAGAATAATCTTTTTTCAAAATGTTCTCCTTTTGTGAAAAAAGCTTCTATTATAATAATATTTTGCTTATATAAAGTACAAACTTCTCCAAAAAGTCTGAAGAATGTTTTTTGAAAACCTTATATAATTTTCACAGTTACAACCCATTGAAATAATTATCGGCGTTTTTTGCTTAAAATTTCTCCCCTCTGTTGTCGTAAAATATGGATAAACCCACTTCTAAATTATATATTTCAAAATTTCTAGTTGAGCCTATGTACAGAGGGTCAGAGCTATACACAGGCAAAATATTATTATAATAGAAGCATTTTTCACAAATGGAGAATATTTTGAAAATTGAAATTGTTCATTCTATGCTCATTTTTTGTTAAATATTGTACTTTTTTTTTTACTGTAATAATATTCCTAAAACAATTTTATATAGATTTTATAATCTAAATAATACTAAATTCATAAATATTATCCATTTATACTCTCTTGCAAAACCACGGTTCCGAACGTAGTCGGATACCTTAAAAAGAGCTATATAAGTTCCACTTTATTTCTATTTACACTTTTGTTTTCTATAGCAGATATCCTCATTTTTTTCAGAAAGATTTACAGCGTGTAACAACATAAGAAATTAGTTTCCGGTAGATTTAAATAAAAATGAACTATTAACAATCGAGGTCTTTCCATAACACAAACCTCGGTTTGATAAATGAAAGAATTTTTTTAAACGATATTTAATGAAAACATTTTCTAAAGAAATTGAGTTTTTGTTCTTCCGGTCAAAATTTTAAATTATTCCTCTTTCATTTGATATTTTTTGATAACTAAACGAAGGAAAAACCATTTCTTCTAAAAACACTGAGTGTAATATTTTAAAAAGATATTTTTAATATTCCGATCTAGTTTTGATTAAAATCAAACAGTTCAAAGAAAACTATGTAAAATAAAAACGCAGCGAGTCATCTGGTTCTAAAAAACAGGATATTAATTAAGAACTGAAAATTTAAGAAAATATAAATCAACTTTTCCCTTTCAAATCCAGTGTTTCATTAGAAATTATTCTACGAAATCTAATCCCAATAGAGCATAAAATACAAACAATGTAAATTAAAAGAAAAAAAAAACGTCCATACAAAATCTAGTACGTATTCCGAAATAAACTTTGATACCAAACAGATTATTCATGCTTCATCAAACTCCATACCTATTTTTCTTTCTATCAGTTCATTTATGTTATCATCGTTGAATACGTAATAAGAAAAAACTTTTTATTATTCAGTCATAGACAAAATAATGTGTTCCAACAAATTCGTTGTACAGAACTAAACTCAAATTAGAATAATCGATAACGAAATTAAATTATCACAACTGTGGACATTAATTTCTCTCAAAAGTTGCATTCTTTCAAAAAAAAAATTTATACGGAATATTTTTCAACTCTTTCTCGAAATTTCTTTTTTTTATTTACCAATCATTCCATATCAGCTGTTGAGTAGAGAGTTATAATGCATGTTATTTGTTCCTTAAAAATCGAGAAAAAAATGTTTTTGACAGTATGAAATCATAAACATCTGGCGACAAATTTACTTATGTCATAATCATTACCTATCATCTTCGCCAGTACATTATTAGTTAAACAATATGTGTGCATGCTTAAAATGTCTTACTTCACATGAGCGTAAAAAAATGAATGAAAGGTTTTAAGTAAACTTCCTTGTTTATTTATTCAAAGGAATATGAAGTAAAGAGTGACGAGAACAAAAATAAGTGAGTTGTCGACAGTAAAATGATTTTTTTTTAAAAATAATGTTATAAAATTGTACCTTTAGGTGCTTAGTTTTTTCAAAAAAATCATGTCTTCTTTGAAGACCTTTCTTTCATTTATATTGTAAATATTTGAAATTATTTTCTTTTCGTAATGTTTTTAAGTATAAAATTTGGAAGAAAAAATATATTTAACTATGCAAATTTATTTTTATACATGAAAAACTTCTATCAGAAATATAAAATGATTCCTTCTGACTGATTTTTTACTCCGGCCCAAGTCGGTGGATTTTCATGACGCTGAAAATTGACAGTGGCCATGTCGTATGATTATACGGCATGTAAAAAGATCCAAAGAGTGTCTTTTTTGGTTTGGGTGCTCTCGGCAAAATTAAATCCTAGTACAGGTTCGCATCGTTAAAGCTCAGGTGCCTCCCTCTGGGGAGAAACTGGGTATCAAAATTACTTGCGGTGATTGGTATCCGCCTATATGGTACCATGCTAAACAGAGATACCAGCTTCTGGGGAATGTACTAGGTCTACAATGGAAAAACACCCGTCCACAGTCCCATTGGAAATTTAAAAAAAAAATTATTTTTAAATTCTGCAGATGCATTGTTTGATAGTTTTAAAAATAAAACTGAGATGGATTAAATCTATATAGTTCTCTGGAAATACAGTAATGAGAAGGAGTGTGGGGGGGGAGGTTGTGTATTCTGACGTTACCCCCTGGGGTGGCAAGTTGGGGGGGGGGCCCTGTTTCAAAATTCCTTCGGGGCCCATTTTTAGATATGGAAGTCATGTTAGTGGGACTGAAGTTACACAAGTTGGGGTCCCTGTAGCTTGGGGCCAAGTATCATTGATACGGCTGATACGGAGGTAGCTACTCCTCTGACGTTACCTCACATCTTTAAACTGACTTAGATCGCTACAGCTATTTCTCCACTTTCAGAATTGAGAAGTGAAATCAGAAAACGCTTCCGATATTTCAAAAGGCTCAATTATTTCACAGGTTTTTAAATAGAGATTGATGCTGAAGATTTCTCTATTTATGTATATCATAACAAATTTTGATTTTCAAGAAGACAATGCTGCAAGGTGGGGAATTGGAACTGATTGGTTTTCAAAATGATTTTTTTTTGTAATAAAATTGTTTTCTTCAAACTCTGAAAATAGTTGGAAAAATAAATGTTCCAGCCTTCTCATTACAGTTCATCAGTCTGATAAAATAACTTAATAGCATTTGTACTTTATTAATAACTACACATCAATTTATTTCATAAGTGCTATTCAAATTCAGTAATTTTTTATAGTGTTTCGAATTTTGTGTAAAATAGTGAAATAATTTGTATTTGGACGTGTATTGTAATTATATTACTCTATGTTATATTTATTTTATGTTAAAATTGTAATACTCGCAAGCAACACCGTCCCTTATGTTATAATGGTGATGCAATGGGAACCTGGCGAAATTTTGGAGATAGAGCCAAGTTGGCATCATATTCAGTGATCAATTTGGTGACTTGGAAACCATGTTAGCGATCATTTATGGCGAGTTTGGGACCATATGGATTCTTCTAGAAATTAGTTGAGAAACCCACTAATTTCACCAGCTATGACACAAGCGGATCTTTCTCGAAGTACCCGAGAGGACTATAAATACGGAGACGATCACCGGGACTAAGCTAGTATTGTTTGAATTGGGATTAGTAGTCTTTTTTACTAGTGATTAGCTCTCGGCTGTTGAGTAGGACTAGTGGTGCTTGTGAATAATCTTTTGCATACGTGTATTTTAGACACTGATATTGTGTCCGAGCCCTGTTGAAGGTGAAAGTCCTTCTGATATTTATTCTGCGAACTTTGCTGCTGAATCATGTTTTTCAAGAATTGTTTTCTCGAACATAAATTTCCATCGCTCCTAAAGAACTGCCTTGTTCTTTGCGCCTGATTTGCATAAAATCCCCGAACCCTGATTATTGCAACAATTTGTACTATTTAAATAAAACTGATATCATCTTTACTATAAATGTCATTTTATAGGAAATAAACCAATGAAAGATTTTTTTTAATTGGCAGTTCTTTTTAAACATTAGCGTAAAACGATAAACTTCACTTTTAGATTTAAAAAACGGAACAGTAACTCAGAACGCGATAACGTAAAATAATAAATTCACTTTCAGATTTAAAAACGGAAAGTTAACTCCGAAGCTTCATACACTTGGCGGCATCAGGCCTAATGAAAACCTTTGAAAGAAAATTAATTAAACTGTATGCTTTAGTATCTTCATTCAACAACATATTTTGGTGAGGAATAACTGTTATTTTCATTTTCAAAAAGTAAATGTATTCATAATATCGTGTGACTTGAAAGATGAAATGAGATCAGCTCAGGAGCTCATTTTCGTATTCTTAAAAATCTGGAAATTTTTAAACGTAAAAATAACAAAAACCAATTCCATAGACATCAAAAATTTATATTAATTAAAGGAGTTATTCATG
>BMAV01011442.1:180551-196762 GCA_019973955.1 Trichonephila inaurata madagascariensis | reverse complement strand
ATTCCATAGACATCAAAAATTTATATTAATTAAAGGAGTTATTCATGGCCAAAATTATTTCTGTTGTTAATTTTGCCACCAGATCGACTGTAACATTAGGTCAAGATCCATGAAACTCATTGCGCGGCCAAGGACTACATTTTTACACCCGTCGTTATCCTTAGCTTTGAGCAATATGCAGGTGACATTTTGAGTTTGCTCAATTCCAAACCAATTTTGATTGATTGATTTATTGAATATTAACTTCGCATTGTTCAGCTACATGAGGGCCTTTGGCGACGGACCACGACCACGTAATTTTGAACCATGGTCAAGTGACGTGGACGACACCTGAGCTAGCCCCCCCCTCTCCTAACTACCACACCAACGGGAGGACGTTTCAGCTCTCGACAGATTTAACGTGCATCGCTGCCCTACACGGCGGGTCTTTAGTGGTACTGGGCTCGAACTCGTGACAAGGCATGCCACGATCCGATACCTATACCACTCGGATAAGCGGCCACAAGCCAATTTTGAAGGAAAACACTCTGGGTGTGGTCAGGGGCTTCCCACATCTCTTCCCCTTCCACCAACCTCATGAGAGGTCTTGCACTTCAACGTCTATTTAGAGTACACACAAAGGCACTATACATGTACGAATAGCTTTGCCTTCTCCTGGATTCGAACATAGGACCTACGGCACCGTAGTCAGTGTCACTAACCACTATGCAGGATGGGCGGCAAAATGATTTCTATTTTTTTATAATAAATGACGTTCTCTGAACTCGTTGCAAGTCAAATCAAAGATAAAAAAACAAGGAATGTATCACAATCTCAATATTTTAAGAAATAAATGCCTATGACAGTCCTTCTCAAGCTTTCAATATTTGCGACCCAATCTTCAATCATAATATTCATCACCCACTCCCCCGTATACACATATAATGATAATGTGTTTAGTGCAATAATAAGGTACTTTAAAGCTAAAGATACAATATGATCTTACTCATAAACAGTACAAATTACCAATATAAGTATCAAATTATGTATATGTTGATTTTAAGGGCAGACAGTAGGGTAAACATCTTTTGAAAATCAATTTTGAGTTTTTGATATTTCTAAAATCTCCAAATCAGGACCTTTCCAATGATATAACATACAATGCCTTAATATGAATGAATTAGAAGTATTTTAAAATGATTAAAAAAATAATCAACTGATGAACCACGCTCATTTTGACAGATGGAAATATAAACATTGTGTTACTAAATCTGGGGAAAAGTTGCAAGGCCTCTAATTATTTTATTTATTTCTACGCAATTAATTCAGATAACTGTTTAACTGAAAGTTTAACTGCGCGTAGATATGCTTAAAATTTTTGGAGTCAAATTTGAACAAGTTTTAATTATTTGAATGTTTTATTTAATAGTTAGTGATTTTACCTAAATTAATGTCTATTCTTTACCTTAAATTTAGTTTTAATTAGTTATTATTACTGATTATTTAAACTTTCTAAGGCTTAGTAACGATTTAAAAAGTTTTTAAATATTTGAACTATTTGAGAAATAGTTCTAGTTAATTTTCTGCACATGAATTACTCATTAATCCTCGTTTTGTGAATGAATATTTCAAAATATTTAAATTGACAAGGTAAGATTCTTTTATAAAAATTTCTGTTTTCTAAATTTTATATTTTTAAAATTGTGTGTAAATTTACGGTATGCATGTACTCTATGTTTCTTAAGTGCAATTGTGTATATTGAAGTGACATTTTTAAAATAATCTTAAGCAGATATCATAACAAAACTGACAATTTTCCATAAATTCATAATAATCATATTTGTTTGCTCAACTAAAAGTTTGTTTTTACTAAAATTTAATTAATATATTTAAAAAATTTCACTTCAGTATAAATATAAATGTATAATTGATACATATAGTCAAAATTTTGAGCCTTTGTGTTAAATAGTTTCTGACATAAAGGTATGAGATGATACATCAAATGTGATGTTTGTTGTCTTTGCGAGAAATTTGTTGCATACTTAAAAATACATAAATTTCATGTTTAAAAACATAAAAGCAGTTTTATTTTGGCTGTTTTAGAAATAATTTTTCCAGTTTCGAGTAACTTTTGAAGTTTAAAACTTAGAAACTTTCTGCAACAACAATCCGAATAATAATTTTACGAAAGCCTGAAAACTTGCGAAATGTATAATCAGGTACTTTTACATACCATCTCAAATTCATACCAAAACCATATGGATACATTTTCACATTACATTAATAATGCGTTGTGTTAAAATTTGATATTAGTAATGCATGAAGCTACAAATTCTTCAAAAATTGATACACAATTTGAGAAAATTGATATATTACTAGAAAATATCTCTATAAAAAAAAACTGAAAAATTGCTATTCTGGTCAATTTAAGACTTTTTTGTTTACTATTTTATGCAAATTAAATTACAAAGATTCTAATGTTTAATAAAATGGGACAAATACATGTTGTAATTTATTATTTTGTGATAAAGTTGCTCTTAATAGTAAAAATTCAACTTTCTCAAAAATGATGTTTTTAAAATTGGATGTATATTTTTCTTAGAATATAATGTATGGATGTGCATGAAATTTTTTTCCACATGTTACTGATATGTAACTACATATATTCATGTGAGTTTTTTGGAGATTTTCCCAAAATACTTGACTGGAGTGCATATATCGTGACAACAAATGTCAATTTTTTTAAAAATTCGTAGTGATATTTTTATGTTACATGATTTTGAGAAAACTGAACAATATATTTTAAATATTTCTCTTCATTGCAAATATTAATTTTTATTTATTGTTCAGACAAGTTTTTAAACGTTAATATTCAAAGGTTTTTCAATAATATGTAACTAATTATTACTCAGATGTGTAATGCTTTTTGTCGTGGTGAGAAGCATGTTACATGCATAAAAATACACAAAATTTCACGTTTAAAAACATAAAAACAGTTTTATTTTTAACTTTTTATAAGTCTTTTGTACAGTTTAGAGAAAATTTTGAATTTTGAAATTTTAAAAAATTGTGTTTTTATGGGAACACACAAATCCATAATGAAACCTTTCGCAATGTTGTAAAATCACATATTCCCAAATCATTCCTTTTACATATTGATACATGTTTACATTATATTTATGATTTTTTAAAGTCAAATTTGATATTTGTAATGTATTGAAGCTAAAATTTCTTAACAGATTGATATAGAACTTGAGAAAATTGATGCGAATGGTAAAAAAAATATCGTTGAACAAAAACTGAAAAATACTACATATGTATTTTCTGAACATTTTAAGACTTTTTTGTTTCCTATTTTATGCTACAAAAAACTAAGAAGATACTAATGGTTAATAAAATAAGGCAAATACATGTTGTAATTCATTATTTTTGTGATGAAGGGCCTTATTACATTAAAAATGCAATTTTCTCAAAATGATTGTTTTTTTAAATGGCGTGTACTTTTTTCTCACAATCTAAAGATTGAATGTACATGCAATTTTTACTTTACATAAATAGTATGTAACTATATATAATAAAGCTACTTTTTCCGAGATTTTCTCAAAACAATTTGCTAAAAAGCAGTTATCGTTAAAAAAATGACAATTTTCAAAAATTTCAAAGTGAGACATTTTTGCGATGAATTTTTTTCAAAAAGTAAACAATATATTTGAAACATTTTACCATTGTTTAAATAAAAAAGCTTTATTCATATACAGACAAAAAGTTTTTATATTCAACAGTTTCTGAGAAACAGGTTCCTTAAAAAGAGATATTTGACATTGTCGGTATAGGGGGTACCGACTATTCTTAAGTAATATATATTTTGTTACTTTTAAGTTATAGGATATGTAATATGTTACTTTTCATAGTTCAAAATGTATTTGGTTTTGCTTCCTTTCAGTAAATTAATAATTTTTTTTAAATAACAATTTATTTTAAATTTATTTATTTAATTTATTTATTTAATTTATTTAATTAATTTATTTAACAATTTATTGAAATAACCCCTCCTTCACCGTAGGACTATCCCATCCTCCCAGTAGGGCCTGCCCTACAGTTCGAGAAAGGCTGGCTTACGATATCATGGCGAAATTTCACGTTTTTATAAAACATGTATAATTAGTTATTTCTTTGAATTATATAATAAAATTATTACTATTACTATTTTGCATAATATTTTATATAATTTATAAAGTTATTTAATTATTTTTCGCTACAAATTTTAAAAAAATGAGCATATTTTACTTGTTTCCCTCTTTTTTTTTTTTTTTTTTTTTTGTTCAAAAGAGAAGCAACCTCAATTAAAACACATGAAGATGTTAAACGTAATCTAAATTATAAATATAAATGTTTTTAGATGTAAATCAAATTTTTTCTATTTCATTTTAAAATTTAAAAAAAATCAGTGCCCTATTTTTTTAAAAATAAACATTAATAAATTGGTTTATTTTTCTAGTTTTATGAGATTCAAACTTTTATCAGTACGTATTTTGTTAAAAATCACATATTCATTTTAAATGTAACAACGTTATATATTAAGAAATAAATTGTATAAACTAAAAATATGTCGATATGAAAATTTGAGCATACTTCTAATCTATTAAAAAAAGTTTTTTCTAACTTGTGGGGTAAACATGGATACTCTCTCACAGGATTCTAGCTAATTTTAATTTTCATGCATAAAATGTAATTTATATATTCAATAAAAAAGGATGTTGTTGTAAAGCTTTAATAAGACAAAGAAAACATTATTTCTTATTCCGTACTTTAATAACGATGTGTGTGTGTGAACCAGTTTACATTCTTTACTTTAAAGAATTGTTACATTTTATTTAAAATTATTTTATTTAGTGTTTTTACCTGAACTTCCCTTAATATATTATTTAAATCTAAGCGGGGAGTAAAGAAGAAACTTTAAGTTTTAAGCTCATGTTTTTACAAGGCAATTAATATTCAAATTAATTTTATTAATTTTTATTCATTATTTTTATTCAATTATATGATATTACTGAGGGAATTCTTCAACTTTTAAAATTAAAAATTGTATTATTCAGTTCAAAAGAAAAAAAACACTAAAAATAATAGAATAATTATTGTAAAAATAAAGTTTTAATCCTAAAATAATTTTAAACATGAAGCGTAGAATTAACTACAAAAACACATCGCTTCAATTCCCTAATTGAATTTTTCTGCGAGTTTTAAAATAATAAATCCTCATATTATTTTTATTTTTAAATTAATGAAAATATAGATAGGAAGTGAATAATTTTTTAATATTTAAACTTTAGTAATAATTTATAATTACATTTTATATTCTTTTCTCACTTTATGAAAACTACATATACTCTGTAAGAAAAATATAACTTTTTTTTAATCTGTATCAACAAGGATACTTAATTAAAACAAATTTAAATACTTGTTAGGAAATGAAATATTTATAATGTTTCTGAAAGAATTTTTTTTTCTTTCAGATGTAAATATAATATTTACAATAATATTATTATATAAATATTATATAAAATAGGAATAAATTTAAAAATTAAAAATATTTTTTAAAAACATTTGCCTGTGTTATTTTAATTATTTAATTAGAATTATTTGGTAAATTCCCACTTAATAGAGTTCAAATTGTTTTTTTTAAAGGATGGACAAAAAAGTAACAAGGTAACATTGATAAAAACACATACAAAATTAATTATAAAGTTTTCAATTTAGATTACGTAAAAACTCTGTAAACGTAACTTTTCTTAAAAAATGTTATTTAATGTTTTTAGATTTGTACTGTTTTGTAGTATTCTGCCACAAAACATCTTCACAAGCATGATACATTATAATACATAGCATTAATAATACTAAAAGGTTGTATAAATTGAGAAACATGTTTCTTTGTTGTTTATTGGGAAGAGAAAAACGAATCTAAAACATGTGACAAAATACCTACCATTTTTAAAACTTTTCTTGAAAAATAATTTGTAAACTTATTTTTGCTTAAAATTAAGGATTAAGACCTACGTTTCGATACTCTAAGGGCTCAGTGGAAATGTTGAAAATAATTACCATTTATGCTTTACAGATTAAGAAATGCAATGCATTATGTTTGATAAAACTTCGATCGAAAAATTTGAGAAATATTTTGAAGATTCCATTTAGGGTAAATGACTTCCTACAAAAGTGCTTCCAGAAGAAGCAGCATCCTAATTCTCAAGTGGGTAATTCTTCTACAACCCAAAAATAAAAAAGGGCAAATAACTGTATGGAAGAATCACTAGGTTTTTTTTGCGATGTTTCTTTTCATGGTTGGACAATATCATATACAAATGTCAGCCAGATAAGCGTTCTAAGTTTCTCAGTACTGCACCTGGGATACGAATTTCTATGAAAACGTTCTTAAAAACGTCCGAAAAAGAAGACTTTATGATTGTACTTTCAGAATTGCACCAAAATGAATTTTTAGAATTTAAATTTGTAAATTTTTTTAGAAATATGTTTAAAAGAATTTATAGAATGTAATGTTGCATTTTCACAACTCCATTCTAAAGTGGGTTAATGTAGATTCATGTTTTGAATGTTCAAAATATACTCCTCTTGTTGTTGGCAAAGAAAGCTTTTAAAAGCGTTGAATACCTTTATCCTTAAAACTACCAAACATGAGATGAAAATTAGATAACCTATTTTTATAAAGTCAAACACTTCAGAAACTCATCAATACTCAAGCGTAAAATTGTGCCATTATTCAAAAAAAAAAAAAAACTCATGGGGATGACTTGAAATTAATGCTACAGATGCACAAAGTAACACAAAGGTTGAAGAAATACTGCCAATAAATAATGTTGAATAATTAACCCAATAATGAATTGTATGCATACTTCAACGAACTAAGAGTAAAAATGCTTCTTTGACAGAATGTTGTTTTAGTAAAAATATTAATTGACCTTCAGGAAGAACCACAAACTAAAGTTTCTTCGTAAAGTATATGACTTCCCCTAACTGAGAGAAAGATAGAGAGAGAAAAGATTGCATGTCACCATTTGTTCATACTCAATACCAAATTACCCCCATTCTTGAAGTAAAATTTGCCACTTCTGAAGGATTATCTGTGTCAAATCACTGGTGTTCTCCGGAGGATACGATATTACTTCGATGTGTCTCCCCAAAGCAACTCATTCGCGTGATCTATGGGACTTAAATAAAAGGAGCATGCAGGCAATCCATTTTGTAGATACCCTCTCCTTCTATAAGCGCTTCAGCAGAGGGAGAACTCAGTGGTTGTGTTTTGTCATCTAAGAAGTGAATAATATACCATCGGCACTCTAGAACAGATGTACGTGTGGGCAGTAATTTCATCGCAGTAGATATCTTCTGTAAGAATCCGGCTATTGAAAGAATGGAAGTCCAATTATGTATTCCAACTTTAATGCCTCTCCATACCACCACTCCAGGAGCACCCCAAAAATGTCTTCCCATGATGTTAATAGGTGAAATCGTGTCCCTATACCCCTCTTTATCAACTGGCACTGAGAATCACAACTTCGATTGAAACGATTGTCATGAGTTAATTAAATGGGACTCATTGATAATATGTACAGTCTTTGTGCTCTTCGCATCACATTACACGGTACTGTTGTTAATAGTAAACAATGTTCAGAACGACGAGAGAATATATAATCCTTATGGAAACGTCTAGCATCAAAAAACCCTGATGCCTGCCTTCTGAAACCCAAATATGGCTGCAACGCCAACCACATCTAACACTTTTGGCTGCTGTACCTGTCATTTGTTCTTGGAAAGTGTCCGAAGCTCTTAAAATTACTCTTTTTCATTTTAAAAAAACGTGGAACATTCTTCAAACTACGCCGAACTTCAAGTTTGTTGATCATTTTAGCAAATGTAAAGGCATTTTTTTATCCAGTATAAACGTAAGATTTCAATTTTACTGGCTGCGAATGTCTTGAAATGTGTCGTTCCTTCTTTTTAAGTGGAATTCACACTGATCGTGTGGAGTCTCCTCGTTTGCGCGCCATATTATGAAGAAAACTTAATAAACATATGTAAATATATTGGTTTCGATGCTGAAATATGATTGTCATGCAGAAGAATTGGTAAATTTTAAATCATTGTTGCTTAAGTAAATCGCGTCAAAAATCCTCAATAACGGTGTGTTTCTATTAAAATATTGGTCCATATATCTTTGCATTTTACATACTGTTTACGTGATTATTATACTTCTTTAAATTATTCTTCAAGGCACGGTCCAATCCGGTACATGCCCTATTTGGTGACACATGCTATAAGTCGCACAGAAGAGCCATAAATGGCCATATCAGTCCGACGCAAAAAACACAATCTTACACATCTCTTCTTCGCAATAGTGAACCATCCTTTCTGAACACATGCTTAGCAAGGCCACGTGTTAAGCGAAATATATGGACGGCTGACAACAGGTGTGGCCAGAGCTGCCCATTTCAAGAAGGAAAACAATAAAAGTGTCTTTTCGCCTGAGGAACCGGGAAACACACAAAAAAAAAAGGGATGGTGGACAAATGGTCATAAAAAGGGCTACGTTACAGGAGAGACAAGCAGAGACAAAACAACAAAAAACATGTAAGGTCCAACCTGTTTGCTACAGGACTTTAGGTAGTAAGTATTCGAATTGCGAGACTTTTATAAGATAGCTCCGAATTATTGCATGTTGTAGTCTGGCCAGCCACAAATTTTACTTCGAAATATTTAGTGTACCAAAACGTTTTGTCTTAGTTTGAAATATTAAGAGTTTTTTAAAGTGGCTGAGCGTATACTTTGAATTAGCGAGAGTCGAGTATACCTACAAAATTTCTAAATATTCAGAAATTTTTGTAATACTTCAAACGAAAAGAAATTTAAATATTTAATTAACTTACCTAAATTTTACAAGTTTAGACAAAACAAAATTCCTGTAATGTCTGAGAAATAAAATAATAATGTGTGGAAAGCAGATTAAAATATACTTTTATCGGATAAAAGAAAATGACCTTCTTCAACAGTGGCGTTTCAGTATTATACTCCTAAGAAAATACCTTTTCTTTTTTTCCTCTTTCAGTTGATAGATCTTCAGCAGAAAATTCCAGCGGAAAATCACGGGAATAAATGAGGCTAGAAAAAGAGAAAGAAAATTCCTTCTCGTGACTTTTTCGGGGGAATCTTAAGAAAAAGGTTGAAGTGGCGATAGAAGAAATTTGTGATTTGTTTTACTTCACTAGATCATTTAAATTACCTGAATGGTTTCATTTTATCAGCTATTATCGGTTCGTTTTTATCATAAAATATAATTTCATTGCATTATCTTATAAAGAAAAGAAAGGTTATATCAAGTAATTGTTTTCTTGTCTGGTATACAAATCAGAAAAAAGAGCGACTGCATTTAACGCTTACGAAACTCGATATCCATTGCTAAAAATAAGAAACTACTTAGCCTTCTAAAACGATTTCCAAGTAGAAATTTACATTCTTTTAAATTTCTTTATTATAAAGCCCGTGTTCGAATGCTTTTAAATCTATATTTTTTCTTAAATATGTGCAATAAATATTTTTATAAACAATCCAGGTAAAATGGATATTAAACTTTTCGCATAAACGCCTGAGATTTTATTGTTTT
This sequence comes from Trichonephila inaurata madagascariensis, assembly GCA_019973955.1. Lineage (NCBI taxonomy): Eukaryota > Metazoa > Arthropoda > Arachnida > Araneae > Nephilidae > Trichonephila > Trichonephila inaurata. Next base: position 187,110 of record BMAV01011442.1, on the reverse strand, counting down.
TTTCTATTTAACCCAATACAAATGCAGACCAAACTAAACAAAAATTATATTATGCTCTATTAGTAAGCTGCGTTAATATGGTAGAGTTTTAGAACGATTGGTAATGAGCTTAGGTTTGCGCATTTTTTCATTATAGACTTTTCGCTCAGTAACTTTAGTTGTTGTGGTACTATATAATGATGTTGTATATGGTATAATACAATATGGTCGTGGTAGCTTGTGCTGTCTATTAGGGGGTTCAATTCCCCATGCCACTGAAGACTTGCCATGCAGAGGGCTTAATGTTTGCTAAATTTATCGAGGCTCAGAGCTCTCAAATTGAGGTGAGGGGGTGGAATGGAGATAGGACATTACGGTCCTGCTCATTCATCGTTTGACCAAAGTTCAAAAATACAATACATGTTACCAATAACCCTTGTGATGCTTCAACGTGTTACATCACTAAATACTGAACTAATATAATAATGGAAATGTTTAGTAAATTAGGTATACTGTACCAGATTCCTATACATTGTTGTTGTAGTTACATTTGACACCTGATTGACAGTAACATCAGATTTAGGCCCACGAAATTCATCGTAGCAAAGGGCTAGTTTTCCGCCTGTCGTTAGCCGTAGGTTTGAGCACAATATATGTGAAAGTACAATTTGGCTCAGATCCTTCCCAATTTTGAGGGAGACCACCTTGGGAGTTGCTAGAGGCCTCCCAACTGTCTTCCACTTCCACCAACCTCACGAGAGGACATGCGGCTCGATGGCTATATCAAATATATCCATTTTGAAGACAATAATAAAATGTTTTTGATGAAAAACATATTTTTCTCTCAAGTCTCGCAGGTGACATGAGCACGTATTCTGCCTTTGAACTTATCTTGGATCTGTCCTTGTTACTGAGTAAGTGAATATTAACGTCACACTGTTCAGCCACACGAAGGCTTTTGACGATCGACCTCGTAATTTTGAATCATGGTCAAGTAAAGAGGATGACACCTGAGCTGGCACCCCTCTTCTCCTAACTACCACACAACACCAACGGGAGGATGTTTAAGCTCTCGATATATTTAACGGGCATCCCTCCACTACACAGCGTTTTTCAGTTTTACTGGACTCCAACTCATGAGCCACAAGTCCGTTACATTGACCACTAGGCTACCGCGGCCCCCTCTGTTCTTGTATACCTCTCAATAAGAGGATTCGTGTATAAGATCAATTTGTACAATTCTAATTTGAAGCTTCAAAGTTGAACAAAATATTTTTACTTTTTATTATTTGCATCCTTAACACTAATAAAAAATAATTTTTTTTATTCAGGTGAAATATTTAGCGCAGCTTAGCCAGTTTTGGTTCTTGCGCCATAAACCCAAACACTTACTCATTTTATTCAGGTGAGGCAGCGATTTTCAAACTGCGGGGCACGACCCCTCCAACCAGGGGAGTGGATGACTCTACGGAGGAGGGGGGGGGCGCGCGATTATCGAAAAGTCAAGAATAAATGATTATTTAAAAATATATATATTACTTTATTGAAAGGAAGCAAACCAAAATACATTCAGACATTATAAAAAATTAAATATGCATTTACACAGATATAAAATAATTATGAATGTAGACAGGAAAAGTAGTGAGTGAGTGAGTTAGTGAAAGAATATTATAACGTCGCACTATTCAGCTACTCAAAGGCTTTTGACGACGGACCTCACAATTTTGCACCATGTTCAAGTGACAAACGTAATGTAAAGTAATTTACATAAAATATATATCACTTAAAAGAGACATGCACAAAATTTAATACTTATCTTGATAATGTGTACGGTTGACAGTTAAGGTTATATTGTAGCTTTATCGTCAAACATCATTATTGCATTCAATACATTGTTAACATATGGGAGCGGGGCAGTGGAAATAATGATTGAAAATTGGGTCGCAAATATTGAAAGCGTGAGAAGCACTATTCAAACGTCATCATTAAAACACATAAAATTTCTAATCACTACAATCGGTTGATTTTTGAAATAAATAACTTTACGTGATAAAAGCAACATTGGGAAAAAGGTCATGGCGAACATCCACTGGTCACATTCATTAAAATAAATTTGTAACTCCTCAAATGCAGATGGTACTTAGTTTGAAAATCTAAGATTACATTGGATAAATTAATTGTATCATGTATCTCCAATCAGAGCTTTCAATAGAAAGACCAATAAAATTTAATTAATGATGTAAAGAAGGTGGTACGTGTTAGAAAAAACAAAAGTCAATCCATGACAATATTGGTTAAAGTATTTCTGCCTTAGAACCAATGAGAATTTTGATTTGAATCTGAACACTAAAATTGTAAGATCTTCTAAGAGAATGCGGTTCTTGTAAAAATAGAGGACGAACAATAATTACATTGGTTAAATTTGTTGAAACTTCCGTCCAATCAGAGCTTTCATTAGAATTAGAGGAGGAATTAAACTTAATCCTAAACTTAATCTCTTAAAGAAGGCGGAACTTTTAATACTAATGCCTAACTATGATTGCATTGGTTAAATTAGTGATGCCTAACATCCAATCAGCTCTGTTTTTAAAATCTGGCCAGTAAAATTTAATTAAGTAAAGAAAGTAGTACTTTAAAAATAAAAGTCAATACATGATATTGAATGAAATAATTGTGACCTACCCCTCCCACCTACGCTTTGTTGAGCGATGGCAGCAATAAAATTATTAAATTATTGAAAGAAGGATGTACTTTAAAATGAAAGGATTAACTATTGTTACATTGGTTAAATTTACTGAGTCTTTCATCCAATCAGAACTTAAATTTGAATCTGAACAATAATATTTAATTAGTGTTCTAAAGAAGGCATTACTTTAAAAATGTAAAAGAATCTAAGTTTTTTTCATTCGTTAAATTAAATGTGGATTTTACCTCATTAGCTCAGCAACTGGTGTTAATAATAAAATATGTGCTATAAATAAATGTGTTATTTAATAAAAACAAGCCGCTCTATGGTGACGTGATTTGCATCCAACTAACGCTTTTTTGAGCAATTTCTACAGTAAAATTATGAAATTATTGAAAGACGGCGGTACTTAGGGAGTAAAAGTCTAACTACGGTTACATTGGTTAAGTTTTTTGATACACCCAATTACCACTTTTATTAGAATCAGAGCAATACAATTTTAAATATTGTTCTAAAGTAGGTGGTACTTTAAAAATGTACGGAAATCTAGGGCTCCGCGTTGGTTGAAATAAATGCGGATTTTATTCTATCAGCATTACTGGGCAAATAATAATAATAATAATGATATATATATATATATATATATATATATATATATATATATATATATATTATATTTTTTGTGTGAGAAACAGACTTCAGACTTGGTTTTAAAAAAGGTCTTTATTCTAGAATATGAGTACATCTCTTCTGACGCAAGAGGCAGAGAGAAAAAGAACGCCACCGAAAATCTTAAGTGGGTTAAACACTTAAAACACCGATCGTGGCGTTCATGAGGGCTCTTGAAATAAAATGCTGACATACAGGGCTATTAAATATGCTGATCTGGAATTAGATATGTTTATTGGCTAGGCCATATGTTCTGAAGAAATAAATGGGAGATTAGTTTTATACTTGAAAATGAAATGAAAAAGATGAGTTTAGTGCTAGATAGGGAATTTAATTTTTAATGTAATTTAACTATCATTACATATATGTATGTATATATATATATTATAAGAAATGCTTTATTTTAAAGATAAAATCGATATTTTTTTATATATATTGATTAAAATAACTGCGATTTATATTCAAAGGATGAATTTTGTTGATGCGTTTAAGGCAGAACAAAAAATGCTATACACATTTGGGTTATGATGGTTGTTTACGTTGTCAAATGCGCATTTTGAATTGTGTACTCTGTTTTGACTACGTGTCCAATCTATGAAGATGTCCATCATGTAATTTTTATTTAGAACATTTTTATAGGAATTAGGCTTTTGCCTACAATTAATTTCTTAGAGCATTTAAAATAGAATTTACAGTTTAGAGCAGTTTTACCTGTACATAAACTCCTTATCGAACAAGCATTGAGAACATTCTTTGCGTTTTGTATCCTGGGCATACCTTTGACTTGTTCATTAGTTATTATTTTTTACTGTGATTTAAATATCCAAAAAAAGATAACTTTATTTGATTTCTAATCGGGCTGCCGATTGGTATTTTAATATTGCAGACATATAACTTTCCCCGGGAGCTGGAATCTCTTCTTAATGTGACACCATATAGGTAGTATACAAATTTTTTAAAAAAAATCAGTTTATTACAGTTTTTTTGAAAATATATTTAAATTGTGAAACATAAAATTATTTTCTATATTGATTCCATTTTCAGCTAATTAAGCTAACAATTTAAGAAATTAGCTTAAATGATCCACCTTCCCTTTAAGGTCGTATCGTATCTTTATGTCAAAGTACATTATTATTGCATTCAATACGCTGTTATTTCATAGAGGAAGAATGGGGGTCACGATAAAAATTATGATTGAAAATTGGATCGAAAATATTGAAAGTTTGCGAAGCACTGCAGTGAGGTATATCCACCGTGTGGAAGGATTGATGAACGTTAAACCTGTTGAGAGTGAAAACTCTTACGAGTACCAGGTATTTGGGTTATTGGAAACCTGAAATATAATGAGTTAAGATAAAGGATATACACATGAATAAGTCTTTTTAAACGCTAAAATTAATTTCGGTTGCCAAAACTGAAACAGCTAAATAAAAATGCATTCCAGCTTTTTTTTTTCCAAATCTGGGTAATAAGCAAGCGGGATATTTTCAGTAAAATATGAATTTTGACATGTTTAAATTATTCGAAAACAAAACAAAACAAAACAAAAACAAAAAAACTTACAAGAATTTAAAATCTTTTATAATTTCTAAGTTGTGATAATAAATAGTTTTCCAGACATTGTAATTTATTTTCTTGAGTCCTGTAGTCTTACCTTCCCGAAGGCTGATGAAAAAAATCTCAGTCTTCTCAGAATATAAGTCCTAAGGGCAATCAAATCTTCAAATGAGGTATTGAGAAGAATAAAACATTTGGAAACACACAGAGAATTAAGAGAATTACTTCTATTTTTTTGAAAAACTCGCCTTCTCAAATGCCTAAGAGGATCGAAGTCATTGAATTGGATTGATTTGTTTAAGGATATTCTGAATTCAATATTGTGTTTTTTATTATGACTTTACATAAGCATTTCTAGTTGGTTATTTTATTTTATATGTATTATTTGTATATAAAACACTTTATTTTTATTATAAAAGAGATTAATTTATCTCATTCTCATGGGTTTTTTAAAAATTAAAATTTTGTTTGGAACAAAATTTTTTGCATCAACAGAGCTTTAAAACACAGTGATTTCACATTTAAAATTATTTAAAGGCGATATATAAATCTCTAACGGAATTATTGTACTGTATACAAAATTTAAAAAATTTAAGAACTCTTCAAGATGACAAACATTTCAGTGGGTTTGTTCAATTCTCAGACATATAACTGTTAAAATTAAATGATGGATTTAAAACTGCTTATGAAAAAGTAACTTTAAATGTTAACTCGTTATTAGTATTTCATTCGGAGCTTCGCAAATCAATGGACACTGAGAGACTTGAGTCCCAGGACCTTCCCTGCAATAATTTATTTAGCTAGCAAATGCCAAACAAGGATTTTATATAATGAAATAAATCAAACAGATATTTCCAACCTCTGCACATACAGTGTATAAAGTTAATTATTATTTCAAATAAATAATTTTAAGATTACTCTCTTAAGGTTGATAAAATTATATTTCAAGATGAAGGAATTTACATTGAAATTTCCATCAGGAAACAATTATTCGAAATTTTAAAGTAATTTATTTCTTTTATACAAAATTAATAAAGCTGTCTCAAAGGGGGATGAACAGACATATTTAAAAGAATAAAATTATTGGAAGAGTGAAAAAATATAAAAATGTATACTTGAAACTATGCTGAAAGGAATAATATAATGAAATAACTTGTAATGCAAATATTAGGTATTGGAAAGTTAAGAAATTTTAACAAGAGGATTCAGTGGATTTTTAAAACAAATACAAGGTATGTCCAGAAACTAAGTACCGTTTCAAAAAAACTCGCATAAATTTTTTTTTCAAAACAAAAACTATTTCTACATGAAAGAGTAAGTCGGAAGCTACTGTCTTACTCAGTTACCACCATTGTAAAGACATTTGTCACATCGGGAAACCGATTTGGCTACATCCTCTTCAGAAAAACACTCTTCCAGTGAAGAGGGTTATTGTTAAATAGCTCTTTGTGGAAACTTATCACAAAGCAATCTTTTTTAAACAGGCTGTTTTCACAAATTTTCTCATTTACTTTTTCAACCAAACTATTATTGGCAGAAGAAAGCCACCCTTTCTGTACTTCATCATGAACATTGTTTGCTCATCATTGAATTGACGAATCTGTTTAAGGTATCCGACTACGTTCGGAACCATGATTTTAAAAAAGCGCATAAATGTATAATATTTAT
>BMAV01011442.1:158020-172128 GCA_019973955.1 Trichonephila inaurata madagascariensis | reverse complement strand
TAAAAGTAATTTATGTATTGTTTTCTGCTTTTTGTTTAAAACTTTTTGGGTGAATATTTACATATTTACTATAATATCTAAATTGAAGCTCTACCTTCCATATAACACGTTTTAGTTATTATTTTTTTGTTTTTCTTTACTAGTTCATCCATTAAATTAAATAAAATTATATTAACATAATACCATCAACTAAAATATTGCTCAAAATCATCAACCAATTTCAAATTTTTTTTTATTCAAAATTTATTTACGTCAAATTTAATTAAAGAAAAAACGAGTAACTGTGAACGATACAACTGTGAAACTAAAATTATAAAAAAATTGCTAATATTTCACTGTATTATACAATAAATTGCTGAAAAATTTCGGATTGTTAGTGTAATCATTATTTTTAAATATATATTAGTTTTTCTTTGACATGCTTAGTATATGAAAGTTATTTGATTTATATCATAATTTAGAGATAAACACGCGAATTGCGTGAGAAGTTTTTAGCTGCATTTTCATCACAGATAAATATGCAAATTTACAATAGTGTTGCCAATGACGCCATTGTAAGACGCATTTGTAAATGACGTTATTGCGTTGCTGAGTGATTTTGTACTTCGTACGGTACACGTGTGATGTTTATTTTTATTTATTTATTTTTGTTGTATTAATACCTATTTGTTCTTGTTCGGTTTTTTTTTCTTGTGGGTTGGCTGTATGATCGCGCGCGCGCGCGTGTAAATATTATGTATTTTAAACTGTTTAGATATCTTTAAACCTTTATTTATTTATTTATTTTATTGCCTCATCAATGCTGAACCTATAATGCCAATAATTAAAAGAGATAATTTTTAGGGGCAATTTTTAATAGTTTAAAATGGATCATAGACTATTCAATATTAGAAAACGTGAACATATTAAAGTTAATACCAAGTTAGTATTTTTTGTACAAGTTCCTGAACGATGCAGTAAACAAGACAATACATTTTGTGCGTTGTAATTGCACTTATTAAAATAAAAACTAATATTAACCACTTAACTACACAACCACTCACATGATCAAGAAATCTGCTTTATATTGATGTTGAGGTCTCTCATGTCTTTCACAGTAAATACATATATGTTAGTAACACTAATAAATATATGTATATTGCATTAAAACTCTTAAATAAATGTATTATTCGATATTTCTATATTATTGTATATTTATTATAAACTGCAGAAATTTTTCCTTTATTTGCTGCCGAATAGCGTTGTGTGATCTTCATGTAAACAAAGCTTAACATTTACAGCAGTTATATTTACCAAAATAAGTTAGAATGAGATCTGTTCCTAGGCATACAGATTTATGTGTTTGATTCTAGAGTACCAAGAATATAAAGTTAAGTAAGATTGGCTGATATTCATCTCATTGTTTAACATTGCCACATATTCTTCCACATTTCTTCGATATCATGTGGATATGAAACAAAATTTGAAACTCATTTCTGGAAAATAAATAAAAATAAAAAAATCGTGAAATTACCGAGGAATTTACTTTCTAGAAATATTAGAGCCAAAAGTAAAATATGAAACTGCAAATATTCACAAAGTAAGAGAGAATATTGGTGTTTCTAACTCAGATCTGCAGATGGCATTTCTCTCAAGCTACAGAATATTCGTCTCTGTAGTATATTGCTATCCGAAGCCTATGAGCAAAAGACGAAAAGACATTTAGAAGTATTTTATTCCCTTTATGGGATTTCAGAAAGAGAATTTGGCTACGATCGAAGCTGCAAATGCTCTCTGTGGCTACAATTGGCTACAAAAAGGAAAAATAGATATTCGAGAACCGGAAAAGTATATTTTGAATACAGACTAGTGGTAGTGTGAGATTTTTCACGGTGTTTTATGGACTAGAAGAACTTCTGTTTCTTCTGAGAGAAACCAGAAACGAAAGATTCTGTTCTTTATATTTTTTGGGGGATTTTCTCATGGTTTTGTAACTTTAGAAATATTAATCCTAATTATATACACTTAGTTATAGTCGGGACGAAAATGTGAACAGAAATCGATAACTCTTACAAAAAGCCCTGGTCAATATGATATTAGGCATCTGATGAGAAAGAATAAACTGTTGGCATTATTTTAAGACCTCATAAAATTGTCGTTTAACCCTCTGGCCCTCTCTCCTCTTTCTTAAAAACATCCGTCTGATAGACGGGTACTCAATTTTTTTTTGAATTTTATTACCTTAAGGACTGTTTTAAATGTCGTTATCGCTCATGAAATTGAGTGAAATTTTTAATGTTCAAGTCTTTATGAGGCACACTTTATTAATACATTTTAATCACAAGAATTGTGACCAGTATTTTTACAAACACTGATTAGAATTTATTTATATTCATGTAAAAATAAATAAAATTTATAATACCAAAAACGAAAAACTATAGGTATTATAGATGGAGATAGATGAGAAAATTCGCACATTTCGACCATTGAAATTGCACATTCGCACCCATTGAAATAAGTATCTCGGCGGGGGTTTTTCTTAAAGTTTCTCCTCTCAGTTTTCGTAAAACATGGATAAACCCACTTCTAAGTTATACATTTCAAAAATTCTAGTTGAACCTCTGTAAAGAGGTCTGAGCTATATAGAGGCAAAATATTATTATAATAGAAGCATTTTTCACAAAAAGAGAATATTTTGAAAATGGATCATTCTATGTTCATTTTTTGCCGAAGTATTGTATTTAAATAAATTTTTTTGTCAAAATAATATTAAAACAATTTTATACATGTATTTTAATCTAAGTGACACTAAATATCATAAATATTATCCACTTATACGCTTTTGCAAAATCACGTTTCCGAACGTAGTCGGATACCTTAAGAACTTTAACTTCCTCTTTTATTTCCAGTGATGTGAAAGTCTCTAAGACCCTGATTTTATGAACAGCGTATTCAACTGTGGGAATCATAAAAGAGAGTGAAAAAAATAATTTAAAGGTCACGACATTATTTAAAAACGCAAAGAAACAGTTTTTGTTTAACATGCTATTGTATGCTTTTAGTCTTTTTTTCTCAAAAAATATTCTTTTTATATATATTTTTATAATATTCTAAATAATTTTTTTTACGTTCCTGTTCTCATCCTCTTTTTTTCCCCATCAAATTTGAGCAAAAATTTAATTTTTCTCTCAAGAAATAGTTTTTTTTAATGGATTTATTTTATCAGAAGAAAGATGGTGCACGCATTTTCTTCTAAGCTCTTACGTTACAGCTTTTTTTTTTAAATATGTCTTTTTACATTATAAATTACCTGAGAAAAGAAAATTTACATGTCATACAACTTATTTGCTTTTCAAAATTAACCTAAATTAAATATTTCTTCCACTTTATGTAAGAAATTTCAACGAATGTGAGGATTTATAACAATGAAGGAAGATAAAATAAAAGACCAACAATACCAATAATGTTTGTGGCGCATTTTACGTAGAAAAATTAAAATGCCATTGTAGAGTCATAAGTTAGAATCTGAAGCCGAAATCTTATTTTAAACTGTATTTTTTATTATGAACTTTATTAATTACTCAGAAGAATTTAACCCCTTCCCTCTTTCGCCGTACGTCGTACCGCCACTATGTTCGTGCCTCTACTGCTTTGCCCGTACGCGTAGGGGCATTTTTGTTTCTATTTCTTTTTTTCTGTTTCCCGGGTATTTTTTTTTTTTTTTTCAATATTTTAAATCAAGTTAGTCGAATAGATGGCAATAGTTTTCCAGCAAAAAAAGGTTAAGTAAATGGTATAAGAAACTGTGTAAGAAATTATAGAACCTCTGACAATAAAGTTCAGTGAATAAGTCAGAACAACCGATCTGGCAAAACTGGCAAAACAAAGCGCTGTACATAAGTAGAGGCAGGTGTTGACCATCTACCACCACCGTTGTTCAGTTGAGTGCCGTTTGTGTTCTGTGTAAGACTTGTTTTGCAAAGTGTTTGTTTAGTGTGCTGACTCTTAACTGAGAACACAGGAAAATTAACGAACAAAAGATCAATTTAAAGTTTCGTTTTTAGCGTGGCAAATCACCGACAGAAATATATTAGATGCTGTTACGTGATTATAAAGATATTATCTGCGCATGAAGTGTGTGTACGAGTGGTTTGCCTGTTTTCGAGAAGGCTGGGAAAGTGTTTCTGAGAACCCCATATCGAAAGAGTGTTGACCTCCGTCAGTGGCGAAAATATTGAGAAAGTGAGTAAATTAATCACGAAATTAATCATCGATTAACTGTGCACATGATAATTGGACGATGAATAGTATTTTGTTCACGACGATGCTCGCCCCCACGCAACCAATATCTTCAAACAGTTCCTGGCAAAAAAAGGGGGTGGTTAAAATTGAACATCCACCATTCTTGCCAGATCTTAAACCTCCAGACTTCATTCTATTCCCTCGACTTAAACTCGCTTTGAAAGGAAAGAGTTTGACGCGATATTCCTGATATCCAACGAAACGTATTGAGGCTTTTGGACTTCATCCCAAAGGAAGACTTCTTGTAAAAATTCCAGGATATGTATAGCAGATCTCAGAGATCCATAGTTATGAAAGATTATTTCGAAGAACAGTAAGGCAACCTTTGTTAATATTTCATCTACGTTAATGTTACAAGACTATTCCCCGAACTTTATTGTCCGAGGTTGTACTTTTTTACATTTAATGTTAAGCCTTTATGTTGGGATGTTGGGAAAAAGACAACTTACAGGAAAAATACTGCTATTTTCTTTAAAATAAAAAATTATCCTTAATGCTGAAAAATATTAAAGAATATAACTTTAATGACATATTTCTACTTAAAACTGTGAAATTAATAAAAAAATGCAATAAAAAAAAGTGTGACATTAAAAAAATGTGACATTTTTTGGATCGAATTCCGGGAAAAAATGAAACTGTTAAGGGGTTAATTGGTAGTAACGATTAACTTCATATCAATTAAAGCTTAATAAATACCTTTGTGGTGCAGAATAATGTAAACTGTGTAAAATTTAATTAATGAAAATGAATTTAAAAACATTTATATATTTACGTACAATTAGACAATATTTTAATAGTATAAAAATAGTTAAGGTATCCGACTTGGTTCGGAGATAAATTTTTCAAAAATTGATTTTCTGAATAATTTTATTGTTTAAAGAACATAAATAGGCTTAAGAAATCATAACTTTTAAATAACTAACATGTATTGCCTTTTTTTTTTAAAATTATTTTTAGGAAAATTTAGCAAAATTTTTCAAGTTAAGTAAAACGTGATAAATAAAAATAAATTGCACATTATGCAATTTTAACGTCATTCATACACTTCTTGATCCCTCTGAAGTGTCACAAACCAAAGATATAAAAAATATTTTAAGAAATAAATATTTTATTAGCATTTAAATTTGATGGTCATGATTTTTCTCTCGTCAAAACTACTGCATGTTCTAAGCTAAAAATGGCTGTAAAATGTGATTAAATGTAGCTGTCTTAAAACCTGCGGTTTGTTACACTCTGAGGGGCCATAGCATATATGTTATAAATCTAATTGCATTTGATTGGATTATTTAGAAGATATCCCGTTTTTCGTGCACAAATTATCATAAAAAGTTCATTCTTCAAAAAACGAATTAAAAAAAAATATTTTTATTAGTTAGATAAAGTAAATTCTATAAAAAGAACTTAAAAACTCTGTAGTTTTATGAATTAGTCCTTCTTCCTCAATAATTAATTTCTTTTTTNTTTTTTCCCTCATGACCCAAACAACACCAAACATTAAACACCTAAAAAGCACTTTTTCAAAATAGTTGGATACCTTAAATTAATATTTCACTTTTAGGAAGCCAAATTTCCTAACAGAGACATTTAGCATCACTTTAACCGCCTTTTCTTAATTTTACAGTTTTTTTAAAAAAAAAACTTTTTTACTGATTATAATTTTTTTGGTATAGATTAAATCAAAAAAAAATTCCAGGTAATACTAGAAGTAGTGAAAGCATTGATGAGAAAGAAATTTAAATAAGTATTATCCTTAAGAAAAAAAAGACTACGTTCTTCTTACAGGAATTTAATGACAATAAAACAAAAATAACTCCACTTGGTCCCTATAGTTGATAGTTTTTGAAGATCAAATACCTATGGGAAATCACAGAAGGAAAGGAGGAAGAAATATTTTTCTCAGTAAATGTTTAGGGGAAATTCAAAGAATAAAAGTGAAGTAGAAAAAGTGATAGTAAAAAATTTACAAACATCTTTTAAGAAGGAAATATAGTCATTGTTAACTTTACAAACTCCTTTATGTATTAATGGTCAGCAAAGTTATTTTTGTAATTTCAATGTAAAAATAATCTTTTCTGTAGAATTGTCTGCTGACAAATTCTTCAGAAAGAATTTATTAACACAATGCACATTATAAATTTTCGAATTAAAATAACTTGAAACAATATTGGAAATTTACAAGTTTATTATAAAATAAAGTAAGTACTCCTTGACTGAGACAAAAATAAATTTAAGATACATGTTGTTGTGCCAGGGTAAATCAAAACATTTGCATTTATATGAATTAAATTTTTCCAATAAATATGATGATAGGTTGGTGGAAAGGGAAGAGAGGTGGGAGACCCCTGCCCCCCTCCAGGGTGTTCTCCCTCAAAATTGGGGTGAAACCGAGCTAAATCGTTCTGTCTTCTGTACAGTGCTCAAAGCTACGGCTATCGACAGGCGTCACTTAGTCATTTTCCATGATGATTTTCGGGGGCCTTGATCTGGTCTTTGCCGATCAGGTGACATTAGTAACAACAACAACAAATGATAAAGTTTGTAAAAGCCAGTTTTATCTTTTACAAAATATTAAACTTCCATCTTCTATATTTGAAATAAAAATTTCACTTATTATTTTGAACGCAGACAATATTTCATTTAAAGTTATCTTCCCCAAAACATTTTTTTTTAAAATTTAAATAAGAAATTTAGTAATTGTATTATTTCAAGAAAAACTGTTTTCAGAATGGATAAGTGCTATACATAGTATAAAATATATTTCCATTTAAATTCCTCTTCTAATAGTGCATTATATAAATAAACTTGTTATTACTGTCTGTAATGTAGAAACGAACTTCCAGTTGGAATATTAAACATAAGATTGTTTTGTGATGAGCAATGGATTTGCAAAGTATTAGAATAATTTAAAATTTCCGTTCAAATTTCCGTTGTGAGTTTTAATTTTTTATAAAAGAAGTGCATTATAAAAAAAGATTCTGTCATACAATTATTTTCATTTTATACGCGTTACATATTTTGATTACAAAAAAATACATTTTGTGAGGATTATTTGTAATATTTAAAGAATGAGAATTAGATTTATAAACTTTTAAACGGTTTCATTTATTTTAGTTTAGTTTCAATCTTTTGCAAAAGTTTGTGCAGCTAAACGCTTATCGAGTCATCCCAAATCTTCGAATAAAAAAGCGTTTACATGGGTTTGAGGTGTTACTGTGAGTCCTAATGCGAACACATTTAACATATCGACGACATTTCAATGACGTGGTGGATTACGTAACATTTCATGGACGACCTCAGGTAATATTGAAGAAGACATTAGATTAGGCTCTCTCCTTTTTGAAGTGATAATTTCTTAAGGCACGTTTTGCTTGAGAGTGAACTTGAATGATTCGTTTTAAAAAAGTCAAGCATTGTTACTCTAGGGTTTGTAATGCTCGTAACAATGGTAACAATACTACTCGTAACATTACTACTGGATTTTTTGAGTTTAAGGAACCATGTATCGGAGAAATTTGTGCAGAGAATTGTAGAGCAGAAAATGGACAAATAATTCTTTTACTATTATAATTGTTTGGGGAAAAAGAAATCCATTATTTTTCGGTAGATGGCTGTAGTATCGATTCTCCAAATTTACGCTCGTTGTCAAGGTGACATTATACACTAAAAAATTATTTTGCTGTTTTTTGCTTGGTCCATTCAATTGTGAGTTACAGGGTGTTAAAAATAAAAATCAACAGATAGAGAATTCGGTAAATTTTACAGTTTTTCTTTGATAAAGGTGAAAACGCAAGCCAGGTGGCTAACATTCTGACTGGTGCTTATGATGCCGTACTGTAACAGCTAATTACATGCAATTTTGGTTTTGTCGATTCCGCTTAGGCATTTTTGATGTTAAAGTTGCCTCGTGCTCGTCATTGAAAATGTCAATAAAATCACAGAAATAATCGAAGTTGACCGGCATGTTAGTAGTCGTAGCATCGCCCAGGAGCGAAAGATGGACCATAAAACAGTTTTAAGCCATTTGCGCAAAGTTGGATTCAAAAAGAAGCTCGATGTTTGAATGCCACACCAATTGACACCCAAAAACATGATGGATCGAATTTTCATCTGCAAAGGCCTGGCCACCGGAAAGAAATCGACCCATTTCTTAAAAGGAGGATGACTGGGGATGAGAAATGGGTCACATAAGACAATATTGGGTGAAAGCGATTGTGTGGTCAAAGCCCGGTGAAGCAGCTCAAACGGTGGCCAAACCCGGACTAACATCCAAGAAGGTTCTACTGTGTATTTGGTGGGATTTGTAAGGAATCATTTATTATGAGTTGCTTCCGTAATGCCAAACACTAAATTCAGATCTCTACTGTCAGCAACTGGACCGTTTGAAACTAGTGACTGATTAGAAACGGTCAGAATTGGTCAACAGAAGAGGTGTTGTGTTCCATCAGGACAACGCCAAGGCACACACGTCTGTAGTGACTCGCCAGGAACTCTGGGAGCTTGATTGGAAAGTTTTAATGCATCCACCATATAGTCTGGACCTGGTACTATACGATTAACACCTTTTTCTCGCATTGCAAAACTTCCCGAGTGATAATAAATTGGGATGAAGAGAAGATTGGGAAAATCGATTACTCGAGTTTTACGCCAATAAAAGCAAATACTTCTATGAGAGAGGCAATATGAAGCTAATGGCAACAAATTATACAACAAAACGGTATATATTTGACCCAAATCGGACAATCCGAAACATGTTAAATAAAGTTTTGAATTTCATGCAAAAATAATGGATTTCTTTTCCCCCAACCTAATATTATATTACTATTATACTATTTATATTTCACCAAATCAAAGTGTAAAGAAAATGATCGAATTCATTCACAAAAATTTAGTTGCCTACACTGAAGCCGCATCAACACTCTGAACAAATTGCCTGTTATTTTAAGTGGGGATTTTAATGCAGAATTTTCAAATGACAAATCAAAACTTTAAGTAGAATTTTTAAAATCAAAGTTCAATTTAATTATGTCAAATCATCCAAATGAAAGCACGACGAAGTACGAAACAACGCTTGACGGAATTTTCTTCTTTAAATATTTAAATAATTTTGAACTAAAATATTTATAACCTGTTTCAGCTACCATAAACCTATCGTTTCCTTCTTAGAATACAATTAATTCACAAATATGACTGTATAGTTCGCAAAAAAATATTACTTCATAAGTACAGACGTATGGATAAATAATTTGATATACCAATATTAATATCCCATCGTTTTTTATTCTCTCACCTAACTAATCTACGAAATAACATTACAAAATTTGAAGTTATCACTTCTATCGTATGGTCCTAAATATACACACTATTTTTTTTAATATTTCTAAACTGCCTCCATGCTGTTTATACTTTTCCTTGCCAGAAAGCACTTCAGAAATGTTGCCAAAATATCATGAATAAAACACAGAAGCTTACACATTACCATATGATTGAATTATCATCAGGAATGTATGGAGACTGTCCGTGTAATATTGAATTTCAATCAAGTAATAAGACAACACCAGAGAAAGAAGCTAGAACTTTCTCTTCAAGTTTCCTCAACATGTCAAAAGGAGATTTTTGTGCTTCCACAGATTTTGGATACATCATTCCCCGTACTTGTGTGTGTGTGTGATGAGTCTTCAGTCACTATTTTCGAATCCTAAACTCAACATGAGTCCACGATCATGACCACTCAGTTACAACGGCAAAGAAAAATTCCCCAAAGCATCCCAAAATGCAGTGGCGTGTAGCGTGGGTGGTGATGAGGGTTCCATGACCCCTGACGGTGTACGAAAAGGCGCGGTGGCAAGCAAATATTTCAAACTCCAAATCGCGCTCACGCGACGAAACTGATGGGAACGAGAGTGGAAGCTTTAATACATGCACATATGCAGGAATCTTATTAGTCGCTATGCAATCGCATTCGTTCTTATGTTAGGCTTCTGGCAACCGGTACTGTGTGAAGCCAATGATGCTAAAAATTATTTGCACACAAAGGGACTAAATAACCATCAATATGCTTAAAAGATACGTGCTTTACAGACCGGATTAGAAGCAAAACGAGAGGAATTCGTGGATGACGCTGTAAAATATGCTCAAAGTTTATGTGAAGCGCTTGAAATTTCTTTTGAACCCCCAAAACGAATTAAGAGGAAGCATATATTTGGCGACGGAACTAAAGATTTTCATTTATCGTACAAAGATGACTTGAAGCGAACAATGTTTTCTTCAACAAACAGAGTAACAGCTGAAATTCGAGAAAGATTCCGACAGTTGCAGAATCTAGCGCAAAAATATGTTGTTTTTTTTTAAGGCCTGAAGTAATATTGAGCATGGAAGAACTTAACTTACAAGAGGAGGGCACGACTAAGGAAATTCACTTCTGGTCAAGATCTGGTGTAATAGTAGTACTCCCTTAGGGTGTTCAACCCTCAATGTAATTCCGTCGAATGGTCAGTCAATTCGGAGAAAATAGCTTTCGAAATTCATGTTTAGCTTTTATACAACTAAGTTTCAATTTACTCCAGCGATTCCATAGCATGGTTGGGAGAGAGCCTGGTTACCATGTGGGAGGTCAGGGTTCTATTCACGCGATAAACATTTTTTCTTCAATTTAATTATTTTTTCAAATGAAATAAATTTATTTGTGAAAGGTTTACTAAATATTTAATATTATATGTAATTATTTTGTATTTTATGAAGTTATAAAAAAAACCTGTAATTATATAAATATTTATATTAAATTTTATAAATATATTTTTATATTAATAAATAATATTTATAATAAAATATGTAATAAATATTAAATAATATTTTATATAACAAGTAGTTACAAATAGCTTTATAATATGAAATACAATATACTATAATTAAAATATTATATATAATATAAAAAAATTTATAAAATATATTATTATTATTAAAGCATTTTATAATTAATATAATAAAAATAATATGCGTTTTTTTATATATTATTAATTTAATTATTTTATAATTTTATAAAACAATTATTAATCCTTTTTAAATAAATTTATTTGATTTCAATAAATTTATTTATGTAGTTTTAATAAATTTATTTAAAAAATTTTAATAGTAAATAAATAATAATTTTAACAATAAATAAATAATAATTTTAACAATAATTAAATAATAATTTTAACAATAATTTAATAATAATTTTAGCAATAATTAATAATAATTTTTATTAAGAATTATTTTTATTAAGAATAATTATTTTTAAGAGAATAATTCTTATTAAGAATAATTCTTAAGAATAATTCTTAAGAATAATTCTTATTAAAATAATTCTTATTAAAATAATCCTTAATAATAATAATTCTTATTAAAATAAATTTTAATAATAATAATTTTAAATAACTTTAATTGATAATAATTTTAAATAATTATAATTGATAATAATTTTAAATAATGCTTTTAATAAATAATTTAAATAATAAATAAATTTATTTTTTTACTTTACAAAATACAAAATAATTACATAAAATATCATTTAATATTTAATAAACCTTTTATAAATGAATTTATTTAATTTGAAAAAATAGTTAAAAGAATTGAAAAAAAAAGTTTGTAGCGTGAATAGAACCTGACCTCCCACATGGAAACCAGCGCTCTCCCAACCATGCTACGGAATCTTTGGAGAGGATTGAAACTTAATTGTATAAAAGAGCTAAGCATGAACTTCGAACGCTATTTTCTCCGAATAGACTGGCCATTCGGCGGAATTACATTGGGGTTTGAATACCCTATAGCAGTACTACTGTTACACGAATTCTCGACCCGAAATGAATTTCCTTAGTCGTGCCCTCCCCTTGTTAGATGAAACTCCTCAAGACATTAATAAAGAAGAATTCCAACTTGAGCGCGTACGTCTACAAACTTTTGTAGCCTCAACAAACCCAGGCAACAAAAAGAACTCATTAGGTTTCTGGGTTTATTAAAATAAGTTATTGAGTCCGAACTTGAAGATGGCTTACTAAACATTATCATAATATGGAGAATTTATTTAACATCTGTCATCAGTAATGCCAGTTGCGAGAGAAGCTTATTTCGGCTAAAATTAATCAAAAATTATCTCAGATCGTCTATGTCCACGTTAAGGTTATCAAATTTAGTTATTCTGGCAATTGAGCAAAACATACATGTTGATATTGACAATTGTATAAAAGATTTTGCTATGAAAAAACCCACGAAAATTGCATTTTTAATAAAAAAAAAATAAATAAATTCAAAGCTGCTTTTTTTTTTACTTTAACTAATTTTCTTTGCTAATAATTAAAATAGAGGCGACAAATTTCCGGTCGGCTCCAGGCGGTGAAACCCAACGCTATGTCACTGCCAAAATGTCTCAAATCTGGGTGCAACAACTGATGAACGCCTGGAAGAATGCATCGTAAGTTGAAATTTTGAAGCTTTATTGCACTTGTTGCATCGATGTATACAAGAGTACCCTTTTGTGTGTGTCACGGATGTATTTCTCTCAGTGGTCCAGGATCGAGAAAGTCCACCATTCTCGTATGAC
This sequence comes from Trichonephila inaurata madagascariensis, assembly GCA_019973955.1. Taxonomy (NCBI): domain Eukaryota; kingdom Metazoa; phylum Arthropoda; class Arachnida; order Araneae; family Nephilidae; genus Trichonephila; species Trichonephila inaurata. The sequence continues at coordinate 159,272 of BMAV01011442.1, read as the reverse complement.
GCTGCAATACGCCACCTGACATATTCTTTTGATTTTATTGATTTTCAGGAACGCAAAACAGTAAAAAATTAATTATTGAATAAATAATTAGAATTAATTAATAAAATTTATTATTAATAACAAATACTTCATTAAATTTTACATACTTTATACATAATATTATAATCAATCGAAAAAAATTCAACTGCTATGGGGTTTGCCCGGACCCGGATCCCCCCTTGTTTGCGCCACTGATTTCACTACTCATTTACTTAACATTAATTTTGTAATTACTGCGCATCTATGAGTTTAAATGTTTTGAATTTTTAAATAAATTCGTAATATGGTCACCAGCATTAAATGTGTTTAGTTTGATATAAACGGAGTTCATTATTATTTTCTTACATTTATTTATTATTTCTTTATTTTTAGCAAAATTGTGGAAAAAAATCGATAGTTCTTTGCATTTAGAAATTATGAAGCATGTTTATTTTGCTTAAGATTATAATTAGTTATATGCATAATTTTAATCTCAGTTTTTACGTAGAACTTTTATTTTTTTTCAGATTCTTTAAACTATATTAGGAATCTATTATATATGTTACACCCTTCAAAATATTCAAAAATGTTAAAAAAAAAATGGAAGATATATTTACGGTTACTTAGTTAAAATTCAAAGCATATATATGTAGCTATTTTCTTTCAAAAATAAAACACATTGAGCATATTTTGTTTTTCGCTTGCTTAAAAAAATTCTTAGACAAGTCTTTTTACATTTTACAGAAAGTGATACTCTCAAAAATAACGTTTATATTTCTTGAACAATACATACACACGAAATCCTTATATGAAGTTTACGTGCTTTTCATTCCTTCGTAAAAATATTTTGAGTCGACGTCGTCAGAAATAGGATTATATTTAAAGGAAAGGATTATATTACAGGAAAGTACTACACATTCAATAAAAATTGACTGCTCAATAGAAAATTTAGATTTGTTAAATAAACTATTGTTAAGCGCAATTATCAAACACTATTTGGTTTTATAAAGTAAGTTTAAACATCGGGGATTTATAAACTTATCAATATAAGGATTTATAGCCTTATGGATTATACATTATATTAATTTATTTAATTTAAAACAATCTAACCTTACGGAATCTATAAACATTAATTTAAAATTATGGCTACCAGTGCGTTTATGCCAAATAGACAATAATCAGATCCAGATCATCAATATTCTTATTAGAGTAGGTGATGTTTAGAAATATTTAA
>BMAV01011442.1:139797-157920 GCA_019973955.1 Trichonephila inaurata madagascariensis | reverse complement strand
TTATTTTTATTTGTTTATATATATATATATATATATATGGTTTCAAATTTATCTCCATATATATATATATATATATATAAATATTTATATATATATGTAAACAGGGTGCAGCGAAAAAAAAACAAGGACAAGCAATTTTTTATTTAGCTTAATAAAAAGATAAGTAATTAACAAAATATATAACAAATAATAAGATTACAATCGTACTCATAAATAAATTTAATTGGTTTCAAAGTGACCACCGCTTGCAGCAATGCAGATGCCCAAACGCTTACAGAAATTTTCAACAGTGGGCCTTAAGTATTTCACCTTTAATCCATCTCATTCCCGCAGAAGCGATTGCTTTAGAGAGTCTAAAATTTAGTGCGGTTTAGTGCATGTCCTGTAGGTGTGTGGGGTGACCATTCTTCAGACGATATCATACATGGAAAATTCGACTTGCACATCTCTTGTATCTTTTTGGCCTTGTGAGCTGGTGCAGAGTCTTGTTCAAACCTCCAATTTGCATTTCCTAGATGCCTCTTTGGACCCACGGAAGTACAATAGCTTCAAGTATGTCCCTATGGTACACTTTTTGATTGATTTAACGCCCTCTTCCAAAAAAACCTAAAGGTGTTTTGCCACTTGGGCAAATTCCTTCCCAGACCATGGCCTACTTTGGTTATTGGCGATGTTCAAAAATCGCAGAGGTGTTTGGAGCGTCCACAAACCAGATTCTATCGTTATGGGAGTTATGAACTTGTTGAACCGTATAAAAAGCTTCTAATCATTGAAATGGGATCTATCCCAGTACTGACTTGTGGCCCGTCTCAAAAGTTTTCAGCATCTTCGGAGCCATACGAGTTTCTTCTTTCTCAGTGAGAAGCTGAACTTTTCGCAAATTGTAAGGTTTCACTGTCCAAGCTCCGTTTATGCTGTTTGCCTCACCCCGATCTGTCACTTATTCCCTTGTCAAGAGGGATTTGTCTCTTGGAAACCCTCGGATTTCTCTGAACTCCCTTTTCGATGGCTTTACGATTCCTTGAAGTACTTACTGCGCATTTTCGCCCACTTCCTGGACGTTGACCATTATTGCAAGCTCTTTAAAACGACAGATTACATCAGACACTGTTTGCCGAAGAGCAAACGAACGATTTCACACTGTGGTTTCCCTTGCTGAAACAACTCTAAAATAGCAAACCTTTTCCTCGATAGTAGGAAAAACACTTAAATCAAAGAACAAACTAAGAGAGATATTAGAAAGATATTTTATTATTTAAGTGGGTTAGATAAAGGAACATGAAAACACCAATTAAAAGGAAACTCGTTAACTATGCTAGGAGGCAAGAAACTTTTCCGAGTTTTTTTGCTGCACCCTGTAAATATGTATCACAGAAAACATTACATTTTTATGCATTCGAAACATTGCATCAGTTTTCCGTTTAGAGATAATTATTCTACAAAATTATTTTGTGTGTTGTATCTTTATAAAAACTGTAACTTTATGTATACTACGAAACTTTTCTGAAACGCATAAATGTTTAAATTAATGAACATTACTCATGAGTAGGGTTAAATAATTCATTAATACATATACTGTTCTTAATTTATTAATGCACAGCTTTTCTACAGGATATATCCGTATAAAAGAAAATATATAACTTAATTTTTTAATTTAATTTTAAGCCAACATTTAATTGCTGTTGAATTTTAAGCAACTATATTTGGTATTATTTGCTTATTACCAGTGCCAATATCTGAACATAAGTAAAACAGAAAAGTAAGAAGTGTTTTATGTATTTTTAGTAGAATTTGAACTATATTAATATTTTTTCCGGAATATTTAGCTTTCGGGAAATCTATGTTTTAGATATTAAGCCAAAGTGTAATTGTACCAAATATAACTGGGATTCTACACATTAAATTTAAAATCCTCAGAATTCACCATCTATATATGATGCGGAACTCGCTCACACAGGAGATTGATGTACTAGCTAAAACATCCTCCTCATTAATTAACCATACTGTATAATATTGCACAGATAGTCCCCATTAGTTTTAGATACTATCTCATATTACATGTAACTAAATGGAACAGTCGCCAATCGCGTTGTCACGTATGTATTTATTATTGTATATACGATTACTATATCTCTTGCGTTACATACGATCAAAATTCGGAAAATTTGCCTATTTAGGAGGATTTTTAGAAAATCTTAAAAGTGACCTTTCTAATGATGCAAATATTTAATGTTGACTGTACAAGAATAATTCGATTGTATGGATAATTAAATTCAGAGGATAACGCTTTGTTAGCAGATTTGTTTGTACAACGCTGGTGACCGTCATAGATTTTTTCAAAGGGGGCGGGGGGTAGTCCATTCTAGGAAATTGAAAAGCAAACAGTTAAAATTAGTATTCACAAAGGCTTGAGAACGGAAAAAAATGTGGAACCATCAGGAGACTTGAGATAAAGTGGACTCATGTGCAAATTAGTACAGACATTAATGCAAACACAGATCTGTGTGAACCTTATAGATTTAATTTAATGAATTTGGATCCGTAAACATAGGGTATGTATGTCGTTCAATAGCCAATACGAGCATTATATATTATATACGAGCAACAGATATTTGTCCATTACAACACGTTGAAATTATAGTATAATATCTTCTCTCAGCTATTTCACAATCTGCATTTTAAAGTACCCCTAGAGCTTAGGTAATAGAGATACAAAACTTGAGAATCTTCGATTTCTCACCATTTCTTACAAGGAACAGCATTATACTAGAAAAACTTTTAAATGTAAATAAAGGGAAAGACAATTTAAAAATGTTTAACTGAATATCTTTCTTTTTTTATTTTTATTAAGTGAAAATCAAAAACAAACTAAACGTATAGTTAGTTTTCCCCTTGAATTATGAAGGAACCGGCATATACACTACTGGCCATTAAAGATGCTACACCATCAAGAAATACAGATAACAAAATAATATTTGTTGGACAAATGTATTATACTGGAAATAACAAGTGATTAAATTTTAAGAAATTTGGATGCAGAGGTCATGAGAAATCAGTACTCAGAACAACCACTTCTGTCATTAATAATGGCACTCATACGCTTGGGCAGTGAGTCAAACAGATTGGATGGCACGTAGAAGTACAGATGCTTATGCAGCTCAACCCGATGCCACGGCTTAGCAACCATAGTGATTGGCGTATGGTGACGAGCTAGCCGCACGGCAACCATGGAACAGATGTTTTTTATTGGAGAAAGATCTGATGAACCTGAAGGCCAGCGCAACAGCCGAACATTTTCTGTATCAAGGAACGTCCGTACAATACCGGCAACATGCGGTCGTGCATTATTCTGCTGAAACGTAGGGTTTCTCTGGTCTCAAATAAAGGGTAGAGCCAAAGGTCGTGACAAACTAAAAATGTAACATGCACTATTCGAAGTGCAGTCATTGCAAACAAGAGATGACCGAAACGTGTACCCAATAGCCCCTCCCCCTTCATAGAATCACGCCAAGTGATGGGTCAGTTTGACGATGACGAATACACGTCCCCAATGTGTATTCACCTCGATGCCACAAACACGGATGTCACTATCTGGATGATGTCAGCGGACCCTGGATTCATTTTAAAAAATGATTTCTCACTATGCATGCACACAGGTTCGTCGCTGATCACACCACAGAAGACGCCCCTGTCTTTGATGCAGCCTCAAGGGTATCCGCAACCATAGTTTCCGAATTGAGAGTCCATGCTGCTGCAAACGTCATCGAGCTTTGCGAGCAGACAATTGATGTCTTGCTAACGACCTCAATTCTTAACTCAGGGCTCGTGCGGTTGCTGCACGATCCATTAAGGCCATTGGGGAAACATACCTGTATTTTTGGCTGCTAGCGTTAGGGGGGGGGTCGTTGAGAACCAGTACGACGTTCCATATTTTGCTAACAGTCATTGGATCTCGACGGACCCAAGCAGCAATACTGCGATACGATAAACCACAATCCCGGTACACTGTAATTCGATCTTTATCAAAGTCAAAAACGTGGTGGTACAAAGTTCTGCTTCTTACACGAGGCATCACAATAACTTTTCAGGCAGCAATAACTCACAGGCAGCTATGTTCAAATGCATTTTGTGTACGAGAAACCGGATGAACAATTTCCTCATTTAAACACATTGTAGGTGTCGCTACTGGCGCCTGCTTTGCCTGAATGCGCTGAAAAACTGTTTGTTGTTTAAATTTCACGTCTGTGGCATGGCACCTTCTTGGTGTAGCAATTTTATTGTCCAGTAGAGTACAGAGGGTCATTAATATTTGATAGAATTATAGTGAATAAAAGATAACAGGTGAAAGGGTGGATGAAAGGTAACAGATGATAATCCGGAGGAAATATAACAAAAAAGATGTGATAAAATGATAGAAGCAATAGAACATGTGAAGTTGTTACTGAAGTTCAAGCAATTTCCCCAACAGAGATTCAATGTGTCATTCTTGATCAACTTTCGTCTTAAGAAGATTAATGTGGAGAAATTAAAAGGCAAATAAATCTCATAATATTTTTTGACATAATTGGATTTCATTAAGACACGACTCATATTTAATTAAGTTTAATTGCAATAATTTACGGATATAATTATCTATTAATATTTAAATAATTTATTTTATATTACCAGTTTTTCCTCTTTGCGTGTTTGTGAACCCATGGTAAAATCAAGAAGTTTAAAAAATAGAAGTAGTTAAAATCATAATGAACTGATTATCATTTCTGAAATAACTATTGCGATTGTAAATGATAACTGGAGAATCTACCTTTCCCAGCATTCTGTTTTTAGAATAATTCCTTAAGTGTGGAATTCTACTTTTTTTCCCATTCGGCTCTCGATGTCCTACTTTATTTCTCGCTAAGCGAAACTCCGTACACTTGTATTTTATGGTACTGAATTTCGCATGGGGAATCGTAATAGGGAGTGGTAGAGAAAATTGAAAATGACACTGCATTATTTAAAACCGCAAAGTGACAGCCTGGGAAAAACGGTATTCACTCTTCTAACAGTTCTTTCTTTTTATAATTTTGTTTCTTCTTTGTAACCCTTTTAAATATCATCTTCAGTCCTTTTTTTCGCCTAACTGCGATCTTTTCCTCTGCCATCCAATCTTTGTGAAAATTAATATTTTTTCGTTTGGTCCGAATGCGTGATTTTTTTTGTCATATTTTTGCTAAGAAATGTAAAAAGTTACACGATATTCTATTATAAAAATATATCAATTTTTCTTTTGAAAACCAATTTTGTTATTCTTTTGCAACATATCTGTGTAGTGTTTTTTAGTAATTAACTGTTGACGTGGTGTTAGAGAATCGCATTAACTGGAGTAAAAAAATAAGAAAAAGTATGACATTTAAGTGTTTTTATTTAAGTTAAATATGTAAGATATACTAAAACATAGATTCACAAAATCAAAAGTAGTTTTTTATTTAAATGAAATATATTTCAAAATCTATTTAATGACATGATTTTAATTCTATTTAAATTAAAAAAATATTCTTTTACTCATGCAATCCTCAAATGTTTTGGCTTTATAAAAAACGAGAATTTGTTAAATAAACTAAAAAAAAAAAATATTAAATATATTGCAGAAAGACATGGAAAACATCGGATGAAATGTTAAATACCAAATTACATATAGAGCCATGTAGTACAAGTTATATGCGATATACAAAAACAAATTTCACCATAGAATATAATATTAACACGAAATTGTCTTTAATTTAATTACTATAGCAAATACTATATATAATTTGGCATAGATTCAAAATGATGGTATGGTAGTTTTTATATTTTTATAAATAGATTAAATAAGTTCTCTATACAAAATACAATTTCGATATAATGTTACATTCACATGAAAAAGGGAACTCAATATGGCTAAAAAAATAAGATTTTTGTACCTTTTATTCATTAATTAGGAAGAAAAGAGCACCAGAAATTTAAAGAAAAGTACTATTTTAAATACATTTATTATAGTTTAAAGGACGTTTATATAACAATGCTCATTAATTAAATATTTGTTTGTGTCTTTTTTTAAACGATTTTTAGAATGTCTGCAAATACTTAAATTTGCTCTTGTGTGGCCTTAAAAAAACTATGTTATTAAAATACCAATCAAGAAAACACTCATGTCAATGACATGAAAAATGTTTTTGTAAACTTCCTAAGAAACTTGAGGTAGGATGAATGATCTCATTCTACCTTTAATATATAAAGGAATATAATTAAAATACATTTCATATATATAATTAATATAGAATTCAAATTGATATGCATTTCTTATCTACTCATCACTTACGCGTATAATAATATTTTTATATTTTATCATAAAACTTTGCTTTGAGTTAAATGTAAGATTTATACCAAGAAAACACACATGTTACCATAGCATTATTCTGCAATGATATCGTTTGAAACTATGTAATATAATAAATACGTTAAGGCAGTGTTTCTAAAACTGTGAAGCGCGCCCCCCCCCTGGGGGGGGGTGCCAGCCTATCGAAAATAAAAGATTAAAAAAAAATTATTTACTGGAGTGAAGCAAAACCAGATACTTTCTGACATAATAAAAAATACACATTTACTCTGATATAATTTATATATATCATCTGCGATATTACGTCATAAAAAATAAAAGTTTCTACTTCAAAACCTCATTAGTTATCTTTGATGCTATAACCAAATAAAAAACTTTTGTACTTGATTTGCTGTAATCCCATGATGAGAGACTTTCTTATTACGTTTCTTTTCAAATTTAAAATACTACTCTTTCAGGGAAAAAACAAAACCCAGACCTATAATCAAAAAAATTTTAGGGAGATAAAAAATTCATCACTGTTACATTATTGAAATATTGTACATTAGCTGTAGGCAGCAGAATCTATTTGCTGATGTTTGACCTTCGAACTTATTGTACGTTTAGTTACGTCCCTGCTCTTATGTATTTGCTTTTTTCATTTAGGGAAGTTGTAAATAAACTATTTCTGCTGCGCTTTTTTCCTTGTAAAATATTTTTATGATTTTTGGAAAAGCACAGAGAGCACTTTGAAGGATTACTTGGCCAAGGTTTATTTTTATGAGTATTTCCAAACATATAAAGCATTATGAAAAACGTTTTACACAATTTTATTTAGAATATCCATATTGTACTAAGTACACTTTTAATCCGGGAGCGAGTCCTTTAAGTGTGCACGAAGATGCCTTACAGAGTGCACGAAATCGGTAATTCTGTGGCAAAACTGTTTAATTGTTACCAATGGCCCTGACACTATTCTCCTGTTTGACTGTCTTAACGTGAACTAAAATATATTTGTCACCTATCTTTCTCTTTTATGGGAGTGACAAACGTTTTTTTACAATCTTAAGGTACTTGTTTTGACTGAGTTCCCGGTGCAATCACTTTTTTTCCAAAATATTTTTTGTCTTCATGCTACGGGGGCGCCCCCCCCCCACCAAGACTAACTTAGTGACTTTGATTGCCCTGTTGTACGACCTATTGTGGTTTGGTAAATGAGCATGATGAGCAGGTAAATGTTTGGTAAATGATCAGAATATATGTAGGAATCCAACCGAAATTTTCCAAAAGGTCGGATGCTTCAGATAGCGGGGTTTTTATTGGCGTAGTGTCTAGGGGTTTTTTAGGGTGTATTAGTTAAATATGAAATAAAATAGACAACATAGTTTAAGAATGAAACTGGTTGAAAACTAAATAATTTATTATGAATTATAGGGGAGTATTTACATGGGGAATAGGAAAGTTAGATCACATTACTTTAAGGAAGGCAATTGAGATTAAATAGAACTCATTTTGCTGTGCTATTAAGACTTAACGCCTGGAGCGGGCGAACGGCGCTGATGCGCGAAATATGACGTTTCTCTGACGAGTGTTAGTGAACCTCTGCCGAAAAAGGTTGATGTTGGCGTTTTAAAAGGGACGCTAGATGGTGTTGATGTGGAATACTGTTTTGATTAGAACTGCCGACCTCTGGAAAGGGATATAATCTAACCTTTTACAAATGGGATATCCTACATATATATATATATATATATATATATATATATATATATATTTAAATATATATATAATTCAATCACAACACAGGAATCAATATAAGGATAAAAAAAAAACTACTTTACTTACTACTACTATCAAATTTACTTTAATATGCATTATTTTGGCAGGTTCATCCCTTTTTTTTATCAGTTTTAACATCTTTCAATAGGGATCAAAGATGCCCATTTCTTTATATATATAAAGAAATGGGCATAATAATGCATATTAAAGTAAATTTGAAAAAAGCGATGAACATGAAATGAAAGAAAAATTTTCAAATGCTACCAAAAGAACTCCGTCATTTAAAATATGAAGCCATAAGTATCATAAGATACACTTTGCTTTGTCAAAAACACACAAGCAAGCGAAAGTTCAACATGCTATTTGTCTAACATCAAAGGACTGTAAAATTACAATAATTTGAACAAAATATGACAGTTTTGCATGTAAATAACATTCATGTGATTTTAGCGAAAATTGTCTGTGATTTGTGTCTTTTTTTAAGGTCACGCAAATTTGAAAAGTCCTTGAAAGTAGGTAAGTATATGTTCTCTTAATTAATTTGTTCACTGGAATCACGATTTTTATTGTGTACGATAAAAATAATTATAAAAAAGGGATTGGGGTGACTCAATAACCCCTCTCGACCATTAGTATCGAGTGCGCGCCTGCTTCAGGGTTAAAACATGTTGAAGTCTTTTCGCATTAAATATTAAAATTAATACAATTATTCTTCATCGGAATTTTAAGTTATTGTTCATTTTTCAACATCAATTCTAAATGCTAATTCTGTGAGACTTGAAATTACATTTCACTTTAAACAAATTATAATTTGAGCAATCATTTAAAAAAAATCCTTTTATATTTTTGTAAACAATGTCAAGCACTTGGCTTTACTCTCCTTACAATTCAGGGATTATATCAATAATGTTTTATTTTCTTATAAATGAACTCGCGCAAAGAGCGGGTACTTCAGCCGGTATACTTTTAATGTTTCAGTGTATGTAGTTATGCTGCACAGAGTATTTTATAACTAATTAATTAATACTAAATTAAGAACAACTTTAATAAGTATTAGCGACTTCCATGGGCTTGTCTTGCAGGGCAAAGTTTTTTAAAGGAATGCTTATGATTAGAAATTGACCCTCTGAGTTCTTTTTCTATATCTAGCTGATATCTATTTTTTGTCTTCTAAGCAGCCACCACCTTTTGCAATATGTTCCCATTTAAAAATTAGAGAAAGGAAAAATAACATAATAATTATGCTATTACTTTATATTTTTTTTGCTTAAAAGTAAGATATACAAAATTTAATACTTATATTATTAATTTGTACGGTTTATAATAAAAAGATTATAGCTTTAGCGTCAAAGTGCATTATTATTGCATTCAGTACATTATTAATGAATAAGGGGGGTGCAATAAAAATTGTGATTGAAAAGGGGGCGCCGTTATTGAAAGTTTGAGAAGTACTGCTTTAAGGCAGTGCTTCTCAAAGTTTCAACATTCGCGACCCAATATTCAATCATAATTTTCATCGCGCCCCCCCTTATACAATATAACAATGTATTGAATTGAATAGTACTGCACTTTGACGCTAAAACTACGATATGACTCTTACCTCTTAAGTACCACTGGTGTACATAAACGTCTCACTCAGCCAAAGCGTTAATATCCCTTGACGTATATATACGTCTTTCCCAAGTACGATCTCTTCTGTGCACTGCTATCCATAAAATTATTCCGAAGGCTTTGGAATGCAATAAAAGGTCCTTTACAACAATGTTTGCGAAGGATTTACTTATTTCAGATTATTTGCTTCTTTATTCCTCTCCTCCTACCCCAATACATCACATACGCACGCCTACGTGGAAAACGGTTGCCATTGGGGAGCGAATCGCGTAACTTTCAATCAGCATTTAAGGGATTCATTATAAACCATACAAATTATCAAGATAAGTGTTAATTTTTGTATATAATTTTATATATGACAAACCCATGGGTGTCACTGGTAATTATTAAGCTTGTTCTTAACCTAGTATTGTTAAATTAATTATAAAATACATTGTCCAGTACTGATACATTTATAAGCGTAATATATCAGTGTGAATGTGTATTTCATTTTTTATTACGTCAGAATGTATTTTGTTTGTTTACTTTCAGTAAATCAATGATTTTTTTAAATAATCTTTTGTTTTTGACTTTTCAATATGCTCGCGCCCCCCTAGTCGAGTTGTCACGCCCCCCAAGGGGGCCGTGCCCCACAGTTTGAGAAACACTGCTTTAAGGTATCCGACTACGTTTGGAACCATGATTTTGCAAAGCGTATAAATGGATACTATTTATGATATTTAGTGCCACTTAGATTAGAAAATGTGTGTAAAATTGTTTTAAGAATAGTATTACAATAAAAAATTATATTTAATTGCAATATTTTGACAAAAAATGAACATAGAACGGCCCTTTTTCAAAATATTCTCCTTTTGTGAAAAATGCTTCTATTATATAATAATATTTTGCCTGTATATAGCTCAGACCTCTCTACAGAGGCTCAACTAGAATTTTTGAAATATATAACTTAGAAGTGGGTTTATCCATGTTTTACGACAACAGAGAGTATAAATTGTAAGAAAAAAAAAACGCCGATAATTATTTCAATGGGTTGTAACTCTGAAACTAATGTGAAATTTTCAAAAATCATATTTGAGCCACTGTAGAGAGATCTGAGCTATATACAGGCAAAATAGTATTATAATAGAAGCATTTTTCACAAAAGGAGAACATATTGAAAAAAGTTTATTCCAAGTTAATTTTTTGCCAAAATATTGTAATTAAATAATTTTTTGTCGCAATATTTTTAAAACAATTTCATACATGTATTTTAATCTAAGTGACACTAAATATCATGAAAATTATCATTTATGCGCTTTTTTAAAATAACGGTCCCGAATGTAGTCGGATACCTTAAGGAATTATCTGATTATATTTTTGTCTCTTAAAAAAAGAGTCGCCATTTATATCATACTAGCTGGTATACCTATTCTTTCCACGTTTGAGTAAAAAAAATAATCAATGCGGATTGAAGGATAAAGAAGTTTTTAATGAGTTAATTTTTCGTGAATTGCAAATTAAACAAAAAAAAGCCTTTTGCATCTGTCTGCTGAATAAAAAACTATATTTGTTGAATTTTAAGTCTGTACATCTAATAGCTGATATAAAAAGGATATTTTTTAATATATTACGTCCTGTAACTGTCTTGTGAGTCGATTTATAATAACACCTTTCTAAGCTCATCTCTTAGCCAAGGTAACACTTGGTTACAAATTTTTGTAATGAATGCTTAAAATAGTGTAAATGATTTATATCTGGATGTATAATACGTTAATATTACTTTCTGTTGTATTTATTTTATGTTAAAACTGTAATATTTGCAAGCAGCGCCGTTCCTTACATTATAATGGCGATTACCAACAGGGAAATGTTAGTGATAGAGCCAAGTTAGCATCATTTTTGGTGACCCTGTTGGTAATTTGGTAATTGATTGAACGGTGAAGTTGATTGGCTGTAGCGCTACTTGGTGAATAGCTGAAACAAAAATAATAGCACAAAAACCTTCTCCACTAAAAATTACACATGCATACCAGTTTTCTTATTTATCGGTTGAAAGAGTTTGGAGTGAAGCGATTTCATATATACAAACATCCATTTATACATATATAGATTTAAAATAACAATATAAAATAAAAACCATATTTGTTGTAAAACATTTCTTTTTAAGAATTGCAAATTGCTCAAAAGATGCTATAATTGGAGAGAGAAACAAATATAGTTATTATATAAAAATATCTAAAATCGGAAAAAAAAATTTCAAAGAGAGATGATTCAAGTAATATTTTGCTTGTTTAATATAAAATGCGATTAACTAATACAATAAACTCAAACTTATATTAATTATAACTTTTGCTAGAAATTTTCGAGCTAAATTTTTTTTTTTTTTTTACTATCAAGACCAAACCTTTATTTTACAAATAACATGCTTCAATCATTTTTTACTTATTTTTTTTATCTTGTTAATCAAGTAAAAGTAATAAAATGTTTTAACAAATCTCACTGTCAAATATAATATTGTGTAATAATCCTCTTACACAACATTTTTACTCTTATCATACTTCACTTAAGTAAATATGAATTTTGTAAAAGTTAATATTGTATATTAATAATACAAAACAGCAAAAATATTTACTACAATAAATTGCATTGAAATCTGCTCCACGCGTGTGATTCTAAAGATATGGCTTACGTGTATAAGGAAAAGGAAATCCAAGTCATTGCTTCCCATTATCCCACATTTTTCCTCATTATTTCTATATCATGATAATATAAAATGAAATTTAAAACGCATATCCTGAAAAAAAAAATAATAAAAGGCCTAAATTCACTGAGGAAGATACTTTCAAGAAATATTATTGTTACAAGTAAAATAAAAAACTACAAATATTCAAAAAAAAAAAAAAAGAAAGAAAAAAGAAAGAAAGAACGAAAGAAAAATACGGTTTCTAACTCAGATCTACAGAGGGTAGATCTCTCTATCCGGGATATCTGTCTCCTTAGTATATTGCTATCTGAAGTCCATCAGCAAAAGACGAAAAGACATTTAGAGGTATTTTATTTCTTTTATGGGATTTCAAAAAAAAGTATTTGGCTGCGACTGAAGCTGCAAATGCTGTCTGAGGCATCCAATTGGCAAAAAAAAGAAGAGAAAAATAGATATTTGAGAACCGAAAATGAAATATTTTGAATACGATCATATGGTATTGCAAGATTTTTTTTTACTGTGTTATATGGATTAAAAGAATATTTGGTTGTACTGGGAAAAAGCAAAAACAAAAACTGGCGTTCTCTATTCTTTTGAGATTTGTTTATGGTTTTTCAATTCTAGAAATATTAATCCGAATAGTATATTGTTAATTATTCGTGATAAAGAAATGAACAGAAATCTGAGCATCTTATGAAAACGAATAAACTGCCTTATTTAAACAACTCGTCGTTTAATAAAATATGCATGGTTTTATTTGTTTAAAAGTAACTAGAATTCCATGTTACTTATTTGTTCCAATTTGAGAGTTTGAAAAATTCTTTTTGCTGCTGGCATGTTCCAAATTAATAAAACAAGAAATATGTGCATGTTTGGGAAAGCATTCTTGAGGACCCATTGTAGGAGCTATACATTCTGCTAAAACACCCCAGGTGCAAAGTATCTTTACTGCACGTTTTTCCGGATTCACTAGGGCCACGGTAGCTTAGTGGTTAAGGTGGCCGGCGTGTCATGCGTTCGAAACTAATACCTGTGAAGACCAGTCGAGTAGGGGAAAGGGGCTGAAGAATGTTAAATTTGTCGATTCTCAAACATCCTGCCTTTGGTGTGGTATGAATGTTAAGATAAGTGGCCCCAGCTCAGGTGTTGTCCCCGTCACTTAACCATGGTTCAAAATTGCGAGGATCAATTGCCAAAAGTCCTCGCGATTAGCTAAAATAGTGTGACGTTAATATTCACTTACTTCAGAGATTCACTGGGGAGAATATTGGCCACTATGTACCAGGACGGGTGATCCACGCCTGATGAAGGTTTTTTCTGTAGCCATTTTCCTTTAAAAAAGTACATTTTAATTATTTTTTTTAGGAACTCTAAAAAGAGAGAGAGAGAGTAATGAAATCAAGATTGTTACTTTCAATCATAGTTTCTACATCGTTTCAAATCTGTATTTCATGCAGAAGAAAATGATTTTCTTCAAAGCAAAAAAGAAAAAAGGCAGATAGGCACTTTTTAAATTATATTAACAAACTTGTGATTATTCTGAGAATAAATCAAAAATTATTCAAACAAAGAAAGTTCGTAATTATCCTAGTCAATAGAATAGAATAGAATATTAATTAAGATCTGAAAGTTCAAGAAAAATGATATTCGTGATTTTTCTTTGTACTTCTGCTTCTTTCTCTTTATAGTGTCTGCAAAAATAACATTAACCAAGAGAGATAAACAAAAACTGTTCCAAGAAAAATTATTCTGGATACTTAGAAATAAATATTCTTTCATATTTAACAGAATATTAATACTTCACCAAACGCTATATCGATTAATATTTTTTTGGTTCCCTTCATAATAGCCAATATCGTTTACCGTATAATTGGATACAGTTTTATTGTTTCACCAGCAATCTTTGTTACAAAAAAGTATTGCATCAAATTTCCATAACCATTTTCAGAATTGGGCTAGAACTTCAGACAAAAGAAACAGAATAAGCTGCATCGGAAGTAAACTTCTCATAAAAGTTGTACAACTCAAACTCTTTTTATTTATTGGAATATTGCAAACAAATTCGGAAAATTATTTTACGCTGTTTTTATTTATTTTTATTTATGAAAACTTCCTCATCAGCTGGCGAGTAGACTGCTACTAATAAAGTCTCCTTTTTTTCTATACTATAGAAGAAAATAGGAGTCATAAACATCTGGAGATTAGTTTACTTATGTCATAGACTTTGCTCTTTGATGTTAAAACCATATTCAAAAATGTCAAGTCAACGCTTGTATATCCTTAACCCGTATTGACACTTAGAAAAAACACATGATTCTTACTCTATTTTTATCACAGATTTATTAATATAAACGTGCCGAAATTAAAATGAGAGATAACGAATATGTTTTTTTTTGAAGTTCAATACAAGTTTTTATTGGAATCATGGTATATTTATTAGTATTTTTTTTTTAGAAATATTCTTTTTTTTTGTTTTAATTTTTCTTCTTCAGCAAATTTTAAATATTTTTTTCCTAATTACTTATGCTTTATATTTATTTTTAGAATAAAAATTTTCTTTTAAATAAAACCAAGTTTAATTGCAAAATGGTCTTTTACTGACAATGGGATTACGAATTACTTACATAATGATAATGTAATCCACCAAACGTTCTTAAATTTTCTTTATTTTAATGCTTCATTGTAACAAGGTATTTTTAAAAGAATTGCATAAATTTGTGAAATGACAACATTTCTTATATATATATATAGAGAGAGAGAGAGATTTTATAAATTAAAGGGACAACGTACCCTATAATTGACTTCAATATTGAACTTTTTCATAAATCTATGTGAAAAGCGTGACTTTTCTGTATATGTGCCGAACAGGCTATTGCAGTTGTATAATTTAGAAAATAATTTAATTTTCCCAGCAGTATTCCGAAGTGAAATTATCGGAACCTACCTTTCAACTTCTTTTTCTGAACGAGTCTTTAATTTAATACTGGAAGAGTGTTTCTTATTGTTTTCACTTATTATTGTTTTTTCAAGTGTTTCCACTTGTGTTTCTTATTCATGAGAGACATTCCGTAGTGTTTTATTTATTTCATATTCCAAATCATCAATGTGAATGAACCATTTTTTTCACTGTAATTCCTATAAACCATTTTAAAATGTCCCAAAATTCCTTTATTTATTCATCTGAATATTTTTATATAGTATTAAATGAATGCTTATTCGGTATTACAAAAAGAAAATATTCCAGTATTTCTAGTAAGCAAAACGCTGTCTGGAAGTGTTTTGCTGAAACGCACAGCAATGAAACTGAGACTTATGTTGAAAATGCTTCATATATTTCATCAAAATTTAATGTTATAGCAAAGATACGCCAAAGTTTAATGGTCTAATAGGAAAGGCCTTTGTTTCTATTTAAAAAATGTTGAACTTTTTTCTTGTTGTTTTGTATAGCATGTGTTTGATATTCCTGAGCATGGAATAAGGATTTAAATGAATGACCATTTCTTAAAATACCACCAAAGATTGATGTAGCTGTATATATCACTGTTCAAAGTAAAGCACAAAGTTGGGAGTAATGCATCTAAAAAACGCAAGGAAAAAAATCGTTTGTAAATATAAAAATTTGCGTAAAAATTTTTAAAATATTTAAAAATTTTGAAAAAAAAAAAGTTCATTGTGTTTTTTTTTTCTCAGTGAATGGTCTTGCATGTTCAATTATGGTGTATATTCAACTTTTCTCGTAAATATTAAACCAAATATTTACTCAAATTATACCAGTTCCTGTAAACTTTAAATACTTGAGAGATTTTTTTCTACTAATAAGAATTTTTTTTAACATTTAGTAATTCTAAAAAAAAAATATTCCCGAATATTTCATCAGCTTATGTAAGAAATATTATTTTAATTTCAATTTGAATTGAAAGTTTGACTATTTGCAATCCAACGACATATACACTGCCTTTTCTCTATCCCTAATAAACTTATGGATCTTGATTAAAGATCCCCTTAGGGGGCTCACCTTCTTTAGGTGGGTACGGGTGTCACAATCCCGAGGTACCCTAGTGATCTTTTCCTTTTCCCAAAGGGTTTACTTTCTTTGATAAACACGGGTGTCACGACCCCGGAGTACCCCAGTGATCCTTCTCTATTTTTGACCCTCCATCTTGCCATCCAATTTCTTATTTTCTTCTTTTCCCGTCCAGACCACAGACCTTTGAATGTTTGGTTCAGGATAGCCAAAACTGGCTCTTGCGCCATAAAACACCAAACTCAACTCAAGTCAACTCAGTTTCAACTTTCATCGCGGAATTCTTTGAAATGATTTTTTTGTTTCTTACAGACAAATAAACTGTTATTAAGCCATTCATAGCAACTTTTGGACAGAAAAACTAAAGGGCCAAAAGTATAATGTGGTACCCTTTATGATATTTTTTCTGTTCATCATTATGATAATATTGCAACAATTAGATTTCTCGAGGCGAGGTATAATTTCAAAATCCTTAGGATTTACAAAAATATTTTTAATTGAAACGAAAATATTTGATACCTTTACTTCAATAAATACATAAAAAAAAAATTTCGAGTCAATATGAGAAGTGTTGAGTATAAATTTTACAATTAGTTCTATTATACAGCACAATCACTTGAGAATGTTTTTATAAGCTTATAATATAAAAAATATACGCACATTTATTCCATTTTATTTTACCTCCATACTTTGAAAATAATTATTTTTATTCAATTTAGAATACATTTTATTGCTTTTTTGAAACCTTTACTTTTGAAAAATTTGTTAAAATTAATTTTTGATTAAAACTATGCTTTTATAGATGGAATGGTAAATAATGAAATTTTCCATTACTGAAAAACTGTGTTCCAATTATTTTATAAGAAGAATAGCGTCACATTTAAAAAGAATTACATGCTGCTAAAAGTTAAATAATACATGTTTCTAAAATAAAAAGAATTAGAGAAATATAAAACCTAAAGTAAACATGTTTCTAAAATTAAAAAAAAAAAAAAAAAATTAGAAAATCCAAAATTTTGACACATTACCTGACTTTTATTTATTTATTTAAGTTTAGAATTTTAAGAATGTAATATAAAGTTGCACTTATAAGTAAGCTCACTACTTTTTGTTTGGGGTTGTTCTAACATTATAATTCTTAATGTAGTTAAAAGCCTTTCAAACATAAAAAAAGTACTATGTAGTTAACAACTGTTATTTTTCCAATTATCATAAAATACTTCAGCAAATTCATATTTTTAACTTAATATAGTACATAACATCATCAGGAAGTCAAGTTTTTATATAAGAATATTTTTTAATTTTCTGTAAAGAAATAATATTTTTGTAAATTGTTCGTTCTCATATTGATAAATTCGCTGAAAAATATCTTTTTAATGAATCAATTATGGTTTTTAATCACTAAATATATTTAAATATTACTACTGAAAAAGCATGAACAATGTAGTAAATTTAAAAGCGTAAAATAATAGAATGCGAGAAAAGCAATAGTCAACTTTGAATAGAAAAAATTAAATATATTCTCTCAAAAAAAAATTAAGTTTAATATAAGATTTTCAACTTTGTCAATATTAAACTTTTCTATAAATTAAAGTAATAAAAAAAATTATTAGACCTGCATTTTTTTTCTAAAAGAAGAAATCGTGACATAGGTTATGATTTTAAATATACTCTGAAGGTTCGGAAGAC
>BMAV01011442.1:109920-128837 GCA_019973955.1 Trichonephila inaurata madagascariensis | reverse complement strand
AAATGCATGAAAATACAATGGCCGTACTTCAAATCGCCTATCAGTTTATGACGGATCTTTCGGCAATCTTACAACTAGTCCTCTTGGGAAATCTTTGGGCTATCAATTAGTGTTATTCACAACCAACCCTTTGAAAAAGAAATATATTTAAATTAAATTACTATATATAGTCAAAGTTTTCTAGCTAGAATAGAGATTAGGAGAGGAGATAAACGGGATTCATATGAGATTGTTACTGAAGGTATAATATCTGAATTATTGTGATTAAGAACTTATTGGGAGGAAGTTTTAAAGTGACGATTGTTCACTGAGAGTAAATAGATATTAGATTAAATCGTATGATAGGATGTGATACCCCGCATCCGGGGGTCATCCACGCGACCAAGATTTGTAGGGATAAAAGATTGACCACTCGAACCTTCCATAATTAATCTAGTTTATTATATCTCAATATATATTAAGCAATGCAACACAAGTCTTACTTAGAGCAAAACGATCAGGAGTGATATGACGTAATTTACAATTCTTAGCAAATAGAGCATTCAATCTTACCCACTATATTTAGGATAAATTAACCTCCGATACTTTATCTATAGCCGATTCCTTAACTAGCTAGAGTACACTCGATAATTAAAATTAAATTAGCAAACTCTTACCACTATCCCACGGCGATCAGCAACCAAGCTTTATATCTTGTCTTCTGTTCCTTTAATCTTCTCTATATATCTTATTATCCGACTTGATCCGGCTACTATACAACTTTCTGGTTTCTAAGCGACTTCTATATAACTCCTATAATACTCTCCGACCTCCAGCCGACTTACTCGCGAATGCTAAAGCTCTAATACATATAATCATTCTCTTATCTGCATATCGCGTTTTTTTCTTGAGAAGGTTGGAATGAAATGCCATTCTTGCCCCAAAGATTCCCCAAGAGGATTAATAGAAGGCGCGATAAAACCCCATCACAAGGTTAGATTCTTTATAAAGTAAGGATCGAGTTTGTTAGTCTCTTAATCATTTGTGTATTACCGTCGTTGATCCACTTTCGCAGTTAGCATCGATACATTCTCTTACTATTATTAATTGGATTTGTATCTTTGCATTGTGTGATAAATAAATATATTGATTGGATCATGGAGAGTGTTTCTTCCCTACCTTCCACATATCTAGGTGCCCAAGAGAGAGGTGTTAGCCTCTCACTTCTCCCTTTATATAGCGCTTGCGTCTGACGCTACGATCACCCGTGATGTGCGTCTGCGCTATAATGCTAAGGATTAGCATATTTCATCGCCGCCAACACATGATGAAATTTTCACAGGGTTTATATGCTTCCTTCAGGGTGTTGCATTTTGTGTAGCCAACATTATAGAATATAACAATCACAATTTTATAATCATATATTTAGAGTTCATATTATGAATGATAGGTGCAACAATAATCTGTGTCTCTACATTATTTACTTGTATTAAAACCCTGTCAAAAGTGTAACCTCTTAACCCAAATTTTTTTCAGGACAAATTCCTGATTCTAAATTAACATTTTCAGAGATTATATTTTTAATAGTTTCTACGAAACAAAGCAGGCATATTATTCTTTTTAATAAAAAAATATAAATATTCCAAAAATTTATATTTCTTATCTTTTCAAGCCGTTTTAGTAAATAGTTCTCGAGAATATCATGACAATAATGAATTCTGATAAGATTAATACGGACCGTAAATGTAATGGTCACATAAAAATTGATTTTGACAAGTAACTGCCGAAAAAGAAAGAGCATCATACTTTAAAAAGTAAATGGGAATTGTTTCCTTCTTTTATCCTGGCGATGAGACAATACAAAAGAAAGATAAAAAACTTCATAGTAATTGACTTGTAAAGTTGGAAAAAAATAGAAGATAAATTGCCGATATTTTGAGTGAAACAAGTGTTTGCTCATCTTGCCTATAAAGCTCCTACTTAATGTATGACACCTTGATACATTTTCATTAAGAAAACAAAAGTTGATGATAAGGCATTAAATATCTACTTTCTTACTATCTTCTGCCATTTAAATTTATTTTTTCGTAACATATATATATACGGGTGAGATAATCGTGAATTTTATTTTTCAATAGCAGAGCATTTTAGTCAACACAGAAAATGTATCTTACTGCACTGTATAAAGCACTATTGCTTTATTTTGCTGTGCCAGAAATATTTGGTTCATACTGTGTTTATCACAGCACTAGAACAACATTGCTCCTTGATATATTTACTGTAACTGCATAAATGAAAGTAGAATATATATATATATATATATATATATATATATATTGGAAATATGTGCTTTGTCAGTTATAGTGGTTACAAAATTCGTTCACAAATGCACTATAACCCTTAAAGACCCGGATTTTTTTTTATTTTTTATCATTAAATTATTCTGGTTATTAACGCTATATTGATCCCAATGATACTGGAACAAATAACAAAATAATTGCGCTCCCCTCTGAATGTAGACGGTACCAGCATGATCGTGTGGTTTGGGCTTTTCCTGTGAAACCATCACCTGTGAAATTATATGTGTTATACAATTCTTGGCTCTAGGTTGATAAAATAAACAAACCTAATTAAACTAAAAGTTTTACGAATAAGGAAATAACTGATGTTTAATTAACTCATTATTTATTTTTAGTGGGAATTTTTATGTCATGTTTTTGTTTTTGGCAAGCATAAATAAACAGTACATTTTAACAACGTGTTCTCGAAATGATTTCGCAGTTTTAAAATCTGCATTTGCGCGGCGTTGAAACAACATCAACATATCAAAAATGACTATACTTGCCAAACCTTTCATCCTGACATGGCCTTATAGCGAGCGGATATTCTACTTCGATCATTTTGAGGGAGGAATTACAACACTGTCATTTCCATCACGAGTTAAAGTACATTTGTTAGTAGGTGAGACGCTGTTAGTGTTTCATTTATTTCTAACTTACCGTAAAATCCAGCCCATAACTCATATTTTTTACACAGAAATAAGATCGAAATTTACGGGTGCGCGTTATAACGCCGGTTACAAAACCGACAGTTTTAAAAATAAAAAGATAAGAGTACAAAAAAATAATAAAATAAGTTTCTACTGATATTGAAATACTGTTTTTTTTTTTAAAAGAAATGACACGTCTTATAAATTTAAAGAGTCTGTGATGGATCTATTCACGATCCTTCCACTAATCTTCTTGGGAAATCTTTGGGCTATCCATTCGCGTTATTCACAACCAACCCTTCGGAAGAAGAAAATTGTGATATGCAAATTAGTTACTGTACATAGTCGAAGTTTTCTAGCTAGAAGTGAAAGGAGATAAACCAGAAATCAGGTGAGATTGTCACTGACTTGTATAATTTTTGAATTTTCGTGAATAAATACTTATTAAGAGAAAGATTTAAAATGACGATTGATTACTGAGATTAAAAGGATATTAGATTAAATCGGATAATAGATTAGATCCTATATAAAGTAAGGATCGAGTTTGATAGTCTCCTAGTCTTTCGTGTATTTTCGTCGTTGTTCCACTTTTGAAGTTAGCAACGAGACATTCTCTTACTGTTATTCACTGAATTTGTGTGTCATTATATTGTGAGGTCAATAAATAGATTTATTGGGTCATAACGAGTGCTTCTTCTCTACCTCCTACATATCAAGGTGCCAAGGAAAGAGGCGAAAACCTCTCAAAAATCGTAGTTCTAGAAATATACTATTTTTTTCAAGATTTGAGATAATACTTCGAATAAATGCCTTAAAAATATGAGAACATTAGTTACTTACATTTCAGGTTTCTTCTTAAGAAATTGGATGAGCGTGATACTGCGAATATACCTCAAAATCAAAATGCGCTTATTGGTAATACAAATGTATTGGTGCGCGTTATAAACCGGTGTGCGCTATATGCCAGATTATACGGTATATATTATAACTCCACAGAAAATGAAAAATGATTTACTAAAAAAAATTTGAAATACCATTAGGAAGTATTATTACACAACCAGTGGCGCGCACACAAGGGGGGTGTCCTAGGAGTTCGGACGCGCCCCCCCCCGATAGGGCGGGATTTTTTTTTCGATTGGCTATAATCCTATGTATATATTACGTAAAATTTAATTATATATTTGCTATTAATAATTTTAAATTAATGCTAATTATTTATTAAATAAATAATTTCGTATTGTTTTTGATCTCGAAAATTGACAAAATTAAAGAATAAATTGAGCGGCATATTGGAGCATGATACTAAAATGGCGGACTTTTGACCCTGGACCTCCAACCCCTTGAAAAATTTTTGTGTGCGCTACTGTACACAACCGCAAAGGATGGATTCAGAAAATTAGTATCTAATTTATTAACTTAACTAAATTAATGATGGAATATAATAATGTTTTCATTTACCAAGTGCTGAGTCTTATATGTGCTTGAAGACTTTTCATCGAAAGAGAGACCGTGTCACTAACCATTAAGGTATCCGACTACGTTCGGAACAGTGATTTTGCAAAAGCGTATAAATGGATAATAATTATCATATTTAGTGTCACGTAGATTAGAAAATGTATATTAATTTGTTTTATGAATATTATTGCAATAAAGAATTATTTAATTACAATATTTTGACAAACAATGAACATAGAATGACCCATTTTCAAAACATTCTCCTTTTATGAAAAATGCTTCTATTATAATAATACTTTGTCTGTATATAGCTCAGACCTCTGTACAAAGGCTGAACCAGAATTTTTAAAATATATAGCTTAGAAGTGAATTTACCCACATTTTACTATAACAGAGGGGAGAAATTTTTAGAAAAAAACGCTGGTAAATATTTCAATTGGTGATATCTCTGAAAATAATGTGAATTTTTCAAAACTTCTAGTTCAGACTCTCTTCTCTTCAGACAGAGAAATCTTTACTTTATGTAACCACAAAATATTATTATTATGGAAGCATTTTTTATTAAAAGGATATCGTTTTGAAAAAGGTTATTCTAAGTTAATTTTTTGCCAAAATATTGTATTTAAATAATTTTTTTTTGTCATAATGTCCTTAAAACAATTTTATACATGTATTCTAATCTAAGTGACGCTAAATATCATGAAAATTATCCATGTATGCGCTTTTTTCAAATCACGGTTCCGAACGTAGTCAGATACCTTAAAGCATATGAATTTTGTTACACGTTTTTCATCTAGCACCGTTGAGTTACTTGCAACAATCACTACGGCTAGCATGTTGCACCAGATGGTTTGTTAAGTGAAGCTATGTTTTTTTTTTTTTTTTTTTCGTTTGATATGATTAGTAATTCGCATGCATATTTATTAGAGACAGTGATAAAACTCATACAATTTGCTATAATGTCTCTGACAATATCTCACCTACATAATTGATTGTGTGCCCAATAATGGGAACGTTAGCAATGAGAAGTTAAATCGTCCTCTTTTGTTACCTACTACAGGGGCGGCTCCTGGTCCGAACAAACTGGACCCAAGGTGTGTATCTATGTGAACAATTTATCTTTTTTAATAATAATTTTTTTTTCTTTGAAGAGGGCGGCATTTTCCTTTTTTGTCCGGGGCGCCAAAACTGCTAGAGCCGGCCCTGCCTACGATGTTACTTGCGCGCATTAAAATCGTACATTATGATTGAAATTGTTAAAATTAGCTTTCATTGGCCTTGCACATAGAAACATCATTTACATATGTGACACGAAGTACTTTGGATGATGAATTTCATGGGAATCCTGCAATTTTTCAGGAATTTCTTTTCTATTTCAAAACATTGTACACAACTATTTAATGAATGTATTTATGCTCTAAATTATTATCTTATAGCCAATTGGAATGAAATTTATTTCCGAGCATCAATGCAGAATATAGATTTGTATAATTAGAGAACAACACACGTACACGGCATTTCTGCTGAAAGTGATAATTGGCTCGATTAATTCAATTCCTTCTATTAGCTCACAAAGCCCTCGTGTAGCTGAACAGTGCGACTTTAATATTCAATCAATCAATCAATCTATTAGCTCACACTCTCTATTTATTTATTTATTTATCTTGGTGGAATTTTCAATTGTTAATAAAATACATTTTAAAACACTCAGTTGAGCTGAAATATTATATACATGATTATTTTGGATGACAATACAATAATTTCACTATAATTAATGAAAATTAATTGATTAAAACTAATTATTTAAAGAATTACAAATACAGTTACATTGGCGACTTAGCGACAATTTTGGCGACTTGTGTCAAAACTAGAAAAGGTTTTTTTCACACGTTTTAAAGCATTCAGTTAAACTGAAATTTTATAGACACGATTATTTTGGGTGACAATACGATACTTTAATGATAATTAATAAAAATTAATTACTACTTAATGTTGTGATTCGGTTCTATGTATATACATATTTATATTAATTGTAACTATGTAATAAAAAGTAGCTAAAATAAATTTTTTCTTTGTTGATCTAAGTAGGAATTGACCTAAAAATTTTTTTTATATTACTTGTTTTTTTCATTAAGGTTAATAAATAATCATAAGTTTCATACTGAAAACTATTATTTAATTAAAAAGTAAGTATTGTTTTTCATAATAGTTTCTAATTAAACTGGATTCCGCAAAATATCGATGTCTTCATTAGGGTTGTAGGGCATAAGCCCGTGGGGGTTGCCCTACTTCTACATTATCCTCACGACCTAGAGATGTGGTAATGAATAAAAAACCAGACGTTGCAATAATCTTAATATCTCTTTATTAAGATCTCAACTTAAACAATATTCAATAATATATTTAATATTCAAACCAAGTGAATCTGGTGTGAGGGGAGACACACACACAATACGTATTACCAAATAATCTCTTAACTGACCACTATTTCTAACTTTACCGACTAATCTTAATCGCAATAAATACACAGTTCTTAGTAGTTTAATTAAATGATCTTACCGCTCTAACTTGAGTAAGAAGCAATTCGCTTGAATCCTAGCTGACGTGGCGGTTATCCTTGTAGAATGGAATCCACCTTTAACTCAAACACACTGGCACGGATAGATTAAATCTTGTACGCGGGATTTCCTCTCACTTTAGCCTAAACACTTGTACATATAGACCTCCTATATTCACTTCCCATTGCCACCCTGCGTACACTAAACTCCTACTATTTATAATATTCCTAATTTGAATATTTTCCACTTCTCTTCTCAAGTTTGTTGGAATGAATTGCCATTCTGGCCCCAAAGAAACCTAAAAGGAGTTTTAGTAGAAATCTCGATG
Source organism: Trichonephila inaurata madagascariensis (assembly GCA_019973955.1). Lineage (NCBI taxonomy): Eukaryota > Metazoa > Arthropoda > Arachnida > Araneae > Nephilidae > Trichonephila > Trichonephila inaurata. The sequence continues at coordinate 121,528 of BMAV01011442.1, read as the reverse complement.
CGCCCGTCACAAGGTTTTATATAAATTTAGCTTTGATCACATAACATTTATTATCATTTTTTATCCCATTGTATATATTAATGGATACTTATTATATTATTTTATTTTGCAATGCAGACGCACACAGACGTAGAAAGAACATATATTCAGTTGATCTCAGAAATCTGCGTTTTGGGCCTCTTTGTAAAAGACTTTTCTGAAGAGCTTATGCTCTTCAATTTGTAGTAGACAAATACGATCGCCACTCACACTTACTAACTACTTGTATAAGTCATTGTAGCAGAAATTCACGGATGATGAATTTCCATACTTGATCAGTGCAGCGCTACACACTAACTATTCCCACTTATTCTACTATCAGAGATCTCTAATGTCCTTGGAGTAATCTATGAATAGGTAGATTAGATTCTAGCATGTAATATCTAACAAGGGGATATATGTATATTAATATATTTTTAGCAATGTATATTTTTGGAAAACTTGAATACAAATCATATTTCATTCTTTATTTTTATGGCGAATGTACGGTAAATCATTCCTTTTTTATCTTAAATATGGTTGAATAAAAATTTTGGGATTCATAGAAAAGAAATAATTATATGTAATATGGAGATTTTCGTTTTTTCTATAATGATCCATAGAAGATTTCGATTTATAATTATACAATCTTTATCCTAAGAGGTTGCTGACATGTTTCTCGGGCTTTCTTACCTCGACCTATACTTTTATACTAAATTCTACCACAATATTCAAAATTTGAATTCACATTTATAACACGCTCCCATAACACAAAGTTTCACATAAAACAAGTAACATAAAAAAAATAGTTTTTAAGTCAATTCCTACTTAGATCAACAACGAAAAATTTTATTTTAGCTACTTTTTATTAAATAGTTACAGTTAATATAAATATGTATATACATAGGACAGAATCCCAACACTAAGTGGTAATTAATTTTTATTAATTATCATTAAAGTATCGTATTGTCATCCAAAACAATTCTGTCTATAAAATTTCAGATCAACTGAATGCTTTAAAACGTGAGAAAAAAAACCTTTTCAAGTTTTGACACAAGTCACCAAAAATGAGGCTAATGTAGCTGTTTTCGTAATTCTTTAATTAATTAGTTTTAATCAATTAATTTTCATTAATTATAATTAAATTATTGTATTGTGTCATCCAAAATGATCCTGTATATAAAGTTTCAGCTCAATTCAGCGCTTTAAAATGTATTTTTTAACGATTGAAAACTCCACCAAGTTAAAAAAATAGATAAATATATATATAAATAAATAAATATATAGACAGTGCGAACTAATAATAGGAATTGAATTAAAAGCAAAATAAAGCATCGAAATATGTCAAGATTATATTAAAATTATTTCTTCTTATAGCAGGAAGATGCTATTTTTTTTCATTATGAAATCATAGTTAAGTTTCTTAAGCTCTACTTCAAAAAAAAAAAATTATTAAAATACTAATATTTTACTAAAAAAAAAATTTCATTTAAATTTTTAAAATTATTTTACAGACATTCTACGTTATTAAGAGGTTTACATTTACACTTCCTTCAGTGTTGTTAACGTATATACATATAGCTTATCATTAAATTATAGGTGTTTTGTTTTTAAAGTATCGGATCTTTTTTTATTTGAAAGAGTAGCTTTACTTTTTCCAAAAAAATGTTGTTTTTTTGCTTAACTTTTGATATTAGCAGTTATAAACTACGGTTTCTCATGAAAGTAATTTTAATTTTGTGGAACCAAATCAGTATAAAAACAGTTTAATACAGATTTATTATAAATTTTTCGGTCACGTCAGAGATATGTTTTCATCGACATGAAGTTTCCCTTCAAATGACTGCAAATAAAAAAGCATTTGAAATAAATCCTCTTTATGGAGGAGAATATAAAATATAGGAGAATACAAACTATGTTTTTTTTCCCATTTTTTTTAAATAAAATTGAGCGTAGTCTCTATATCATTCAAAATCTTTATTCCATTTAAAAATAAATTATTTTCAGGGTAGCGAAAAATAAATGTGAAATAAGCCCTTTTTAGATCATATTAATAAACTTTTGATTAGTCTTAGAGAATATAATTAAAAAAAATAATTAAACAAAGAAAGTTCGTACTTATTCTAGTCAAACGAATAGAACAGAATATTAATTAAGAGCTGAAAGTTCAAGAAAAAAAGATTCCTGATTTTTCATTGAGCTTCAGCTTCTCTGACGTAACAATTTCCTCAAAAATAACTATAACCAACAGAGAAAAACCAAATCTTTTAGAAGAAAAGTTATTCGAGACGCTTAGAAATATACTTCGTTACTTAACAGAATATTAATACTTCACCGAATGCTGTATCGATTAATGTTTTTTTGGTTCACTTCTTGGTCACTCTTATCGTTTCCCATATAATTAGAAACATTGTTAATTGTTTCCCCAGCACTCTTGGTTATAAAAAAGAATTCCATCAAGGATTCCATATTCGTTTCCAGAATGCGGTTAGAGCAACAGACAAAAGGAACTGAATAATCAGAATGAAAAGTAAGTTTCTCGTGAAAAGTTCCATATTCGATCTCTTATTTTTATTCTAATATTAGAAGCAAAGACAGAAAATTTCTAAAAAACATTTCTAATTTATTCTTATTTACAAAAATTTCCACATCAGTTGAGGAATAAGAGCTCCGGATAATAATCATTCACAGTTTCCTATACTATTTACCAATACCTATTTATGACTCTTTCTTATAAACGTCTGGAGAGTAATTTACCCAGTCAAAGACTTGGTTTTCTGACGTAAAAAACATATTTAAAAATGTTAGTTCAATGCTTGTGTATCCTTAACTCAACTTACTTATAGAAAGAAAACATGCATCTTACTTATTTTTCTTTAATCCTGATTTATTAAAGCTACAATGAGTTAATTAAAATAAGCGATGAATATTTCGTTATATTTTGACGTCCAGATATATATTTTTATTGAAAGCTTGAAATATTAAATTTTTCTTTTACTGAAATATATTGGTTTTTCTTTCAAATGTTTAATTTCCTTGGTAAATTTTAAGTTTTTCTCTCACTTCTTCTTTCAATTGTTTAATTTCCTTGGTAAATTTTAAGTTTTTCTCTGTTTTCTATTCATTTTTAAAACCCTAAAATACATTCTATGACAGGAAAAAATTGACTCACCATAAAGGAGTTGTAACAAAATTTCATACACAATGACATTTGAACCGAACATGGGAATCATTCAAATTTTGTGTCCAAAGAATGAGCTACACATTCAGCAAGTGTATATCAACAGTGATTCTGAATCTGATGAGCAAAATTCCTATTGTATTTCGACTGCGATATCTAGTGTCGGCTGTAACAATGCTAATTCTCCTTAAGGTATCCGACTACGTTCGGAACCGTGATTTTGCAAAAGCGTATAAATGGATAATATTTATTATATTTAGTGTCACTTAGGTTATAAAATGTACATAAAATTGTTTTAAGAATATTATTACAATAAAAAAATATTTAAGTCCAATATTTTGACAAAAAATGAACATAGAATGACCCCTTTTCAAAATATTTTCCTTTTGTGAAAAATGATTCCATTAAAATAATATTTTGCCTGTATATAGCTCAGACCTCTGTACAGAGGATCAACTAGAATTACTGAAATATATAACCTAGAAGCGAATTTATCCATGTTTTACAGCAACAGAGGGGAGCAATTTTAAGAAAAAAACGCCGATTATTATTTCAATTGGTTGTAACTCTGAAAATAATGTGCATTTTTCAAAATCATAGTTGAGCCTCTGAACAGAGGTTTGAGCTATATACAGGCAAAATATTGTTATAATAGAAGCATTTTTCACAAAAGGAGAACATTTTGAAAAAAAGGTTATTCTGAGTTAATTTTTTGCATAAATATTGTATTTAAATTATTTTTTTTTGTCAAAATGTCCTTAAAACAATTTTATATACGTTTTCTAATCTAAGTGACACTAAATATCATCACAATTATCCATTTATGCACTTTTTTAAAATCACTGTTCCGAATATAGTCGGATACTTTAACAATGAACTTCATATCGATTAATACATAGCAATTATTTTTTATTGATTTGAATAGTGTAAATTGCTTAACTCAAGAAAATGAATTCAATATATTTTTTTATAAATTTAAATACAACTATGCATTTTTCTCTGTATTTTGCAAATAGTTTAATTGATTTCTGAGTTTCAGTATGCTAAAATGTGTTACAAATAGAAATTGAGCATTCCTTTAACATTATCTTCTTTATTTTATAGTTATTTTAAATGTTTTGTTTTTATTTAACATAATTTTATTAGGTTATATTACGTCTAAATTCTAGGTAATAGTAGAAATAGTGTAAGCAGTAATGCGCTACAAATTTTCTGTAAAGAGAGAAAGACTTTCGTTTAAAAATATAGCTTTTTTCATACAGGAATTGTATGCCGATGAAAATAAAATATCTCCACTTGTTCCCAATAGTTGATAGTTTTTCAAGATCAAATACCTATGGGAAATCACATGAGGGAATGAAGCTAGGGTAAGAGGAAGAAAAATTTTCCTCAGTAAATGTATCAGGGAAATTCAAAGAATAAAAGTGATAGAAGAAATTTTACAAACATTTTTCAAGAATGGAATACAGTTATTTTAATTTTGTGAACTTCTTTAGGTATTGGTGGTTATAATAGTTATTGTTTTGTATTTTTAATATCAAAATTAAAGGAAAATTAACATTTTAAGGTATCCCGCTACCCTAAAATTGGGAACATTGCCAAAAACTGACAAATCTTTTGTATGAATTTATTTTATAGGCCATCTTATTCGCTTTATAAAAAATATCGTTTATTATTGTCCATTCACTAGAACAAAAACTGCAAGTGTTTTAGTAAAGACAGATGCCACTACTTTAAGCAGGATATCATACATTTAAATGCGTTTGACTCGAAATGTGCTTTTTTGAAAGAGCTTAAATGGGGACCGGGATTGCTCAAAAAGTTTTGAAAATAATTAACTGAAATGTTTAGTGATTGTTTAGTGTTTTTAGTGTTAATACTTATCAATCACTGTTTTATTACCAAATTACAACACTTAATTAATTTTGTTTTGCTCTTGTTGCTGGATTTCCTGAATAAACAATTCTGTATTTGTAACTTTTTATTTTAAAAACATTTTTATTGCATCTGCGGATATTAAGTCAATTTGGATAATTATTTCTTGGTATGTCTTTATTATGTTATAGACAGCAGGTTTTAATGTATAAAACAATGATTTGTTTAAGACATTTTTCTTTAAAAAATACATAGAGCTTATTTTTAGATAATAATACATTAACAATTAAATATTTTATTTATTTCTAATTTTTATTAAACAAATCCTTAAATCTTTCCCGTATTTATTTTGCAACCATAAAAGCTCCTTAATCTTTCTCGAAAATCATTTGTATTTTGTTATTACTCATTTTTTCCAATTCTATGATTTGAGTTAACAATTCAAAGTCAAACTGTAGTTATCAGTGAAGTGAAAAAAGCACTTTGTTTACTTTAAGGAGAATATGAAATATATACCATTAAAATGAAGCTAAACACCAAACACATTATTAGAAATAATCTCTATGTAACCAGTGTTTCTCAAACTGTGGGGTGCGCCTCCCTGGGGAGCGCTGTAACCCTGCGAGGGGAGCGCGAGCATATTGAAAATAAAAGCTTTAAAAAAATAATTTTTTGGAATGAAGTAAAACAAAATTCTTTCTGACATAATAAAAAATACACATTTACACTGATATAATTTATATACATCATCAAAAATAAAAGATTCCACTTCAAACGCTCACTAGCTATCTTTGATCCTATAACCAAATAAAAAAAAGTCATTTTGTTTCCTTTGCTGTAATCCCATGATAAGAGATTTTCTTCTTAAGTTTCTTTTAATCCCTAAAATACTACTTTTGATTATAATATATTTGACCTTCAAATTTACTGGTATGTTTCACTCCGTCTATTTTTCTTTTAGGAAAGTTGTAAATAACATTTTTCTGTTTCTTTTTCCCTCATGTGAATGAGTTTTATGATATATGGATAAGCATATTGAGCACTTTGAAGGATTATTTGGCCAAGATGTATTTTTATGAGTACAGTAAGACCTCGCTTAGTGCGGGGTATATTTTTCATCTAAGTAGAGCGTAATATGAAACAGCGTTAAACGAGGTTATCTCATCATGTAAATAATGCGATTAGGAGATAATGAGTGGAAAATTGGTCAGTTATTTTGCCATTAAATTTATCAATTAAGTTTTTATAACAATAAAACGAAAATATATTTCTTACAAATATATAAACATGATAAACGAATATACATATAAAAATAATAAAATTCTAAGTCAGTATGTTTACACTTCAGATCATTCAGTCCTGTATTTCCAATTTTCTGTTTTTTTATCAAGAAACTTAAACTTACACTTTAACTTATGATTTTTAAGGCATATTGCGTTCAATTTTGTCATCAATCCATATAGAAAGTCTATTATCCATTTTATATATTGTAATATTTCCGGAACGGATAAATCTAGTTGCAGAGCTTGTCGTAGTTGCAGTTGCCGATAGCAGTATTTTTGCTTTATTCTTAAGAATAGTCCTTATTGTTGAATTTGCCAAATTCAATGCAGCACCAATGTGAGATTGACGCTCACCAGTATCTAATCTTCTAATCACTTGCATTTTAGTTGCTAGTGAAATGCTTTTTCTTGTAGCTTTATTTTCGTGGCTTTATTATCAACCATGATAAAAACTAAAAATAATAACATTTGTCACTATAGAAATCGTTGTATTATCTAAATTTATTCTTACAATAACATCAACAAATGTTTGAAACGATAAAAGTACTTTCGTATAACACCACAGGAAAGATGAAACACAGATAAACTGCTTAGGATATCGGGAGGCTTAACGCTGCGTGCGATTTTGGGGAAGCCTAATATTTAAAAAAAAAAGAGAGCTAAGCCGCGCGCGCGAAACAGCGCTAAACAAAACAGCGTTAAGCGGGGTCTTACTTTATTCTGAAACATATAATGCATAATGAAAAACGTTTTACACAATTATTTTTTAGAACTGACATCAAAATTTTTTATTGAATACACTTTTAAAACGTGAGTGGTCGCATGAGGAGCAGAGTCAACCCAGGCTCACGAAATTGTTAATTCTCGGAAAACAGTTTATTCGTTAACAGTAACCTTGACAGTATCCTCTTATTAGACAGTCTTAATGGAAACTAAAATGAATTTGTCACAAATTAGCCTCTTTTTTGAGAGTATCAAACATTTTTTTAAAGTCAAGGTACTTGTTTTGATAGAGTTCCTGCGTGACCACTTTTGTTCAAAAATCTTTTCTATGAACATGCTACACTTTCTCCTATGAACAACTTTGCAGTTTTGATTGCTGTGTTGTACGACTTATTATGGTTTATAAATGAAAATAAGCAGAATATAAAAAAATGGGCATCTGTGATCTTTTTATTGAAGGAAGTTGAAACTGATTAAGCAATTGAAGAAACTGCTGAAATAATACATATTAATCAAGATAGCGAAAGTAAATATGAGAAAAGCGATAGACATGCAACGTTTGAGTTGAACTGAAATTTTCAAATGCTTCCTAAAGAACTCTATGAAGAAAACTATGAAGCCATAAATGTAGCACTTTGCCTTGTCAAAAAAGACACAAGGAAGAAGAAGTTCAAAATGCTATTTGTAGGTCATCAAACGACAGCAAAACTACAATAACGTGAACAAAATATGACAGTTTGGCTGGAAAATAACTTTCCAGTTCCTGTTAGCGAAAAGTGTCTGTGATTTATGTCCTTTAATAAGGTCACGCACATTTGGAACATTTTCTTTAGTTTTATTGGATTTTTTCTCAAATTATCAAAAAAAAAAAAAACTGAAAAGTCCTTGAAAGTAGGTAAGTATAGTTAAATTATTCACCGGAATTGTGATTTTTATCGCTTGTATAATACAAATAATTATAAAATAAATTATAGTTTAAAAACAAACTAAAAAACACGCTTTTATAGTGAATCAAACTAAAAAGTTAAAAAAAATAATAAAAATATATATCACTTAAAAGTAACACATACAAAATTTAATACTTATCTTTTTATAATTTGTACGGTTTATATTTATGATAATATTGTAGCTTTAGCGCCAAAGAGAGAGAGAGAAAGAGATAGAAGAGTGCATCATTATTGCATCCAATACATTATTATTTGGGGGGGCGCGATAAAAATTATGATTGAAAATTGGGTCGCCAGTAGTGAAAGTTTGAACACCACTGATGTAACAATATTCTTTATTGCTCAAATTTAATTATTTTGCAATGCCAGAGGGTTTTTTATTCGCTGCTTGTGTTTATGATCCCTAAATTGCCCCCTTTTCTGGATAAATGTACTCCAAATAATGTTATGATCTTTTAAATAAATGTTCCCATATGATTCTGTAAATAATGAAATTACATTAGGTTTAACATATTTTGTATAAAATATGGATACCAATATTTAAAGTATATTCTTTTCTCAAACATTATTTCGAAAATGTACAAGATATTTGCAAAGCTTCATTTATTTCATAGCTTTCTTTCAGTATATAGTTTTCAATACCCAGTTCACATTATTTTAACGTTAATAGAATTCAGTATTTATTCTGAATATAGTTCCGCATTTCATTCTGAAAATATGTAGAATAGCAGATGCTATATATTTACGCATTCGTATGAGTGTATAGTTTTTCCACTTAGAGACGAATATTCTCAAAAATGATTTTGTACATTGTATCTTTGTACCTGTATTGGTTTTATAAATATTGCATTTTTAATTATATTACTAAACTTTTCACACATCAGTGAATATATAAAGTAGTTAACAATATTTGTATGAACAGGCTTGGATAACTTTTTAAATTGTTTAACACATATTATGTACATATCAGAATATATTTATATTTCTTGAAACGCATTAATTTATTTTAAATACCACATTTTATAAGTAGTTAGACTCTAATCAGATACATTTGGATAGTTTGTAATAGTTGAATATAAATTGTATTTATATTTTATAAGAAATGTATTATTTTAAAGAAATTTATATTTTAGGTCCTAAACCAATGACACTTTGTTCAAAATACCAGAGCTTCTACGAATTAAATTTAATATCCTCAGAATTCACTAGCCACATATGATGTGGAATTCAGGAGGTTGATGTACTAGCTAAAGTATCGTTCTAATTATAGTTAACCATGGTATAATATTACACAGATAGTCTACATTAGGTTTAGATAGTATCTCATATTGCATGTAGCTAAGTGGAATAGTGATAAATCGTTGTCTTGTATGTAATTAATGTTATAACTTACCACTGATCTCCATATATCTTTATATATCTTACCATTGATGATCAAAATTCAGACAACTTGAAAATTTCGGAGAATTTCCGAAAAGTATTATATGAAAGCTAACCCTAATGTCTTCAAGAATGTAAGTTCTTAAAGACATTACAATTCTTACTTTTTGGATGTAGATTCATAGGAAAATGTTTGTTTAAGTGCGAAATATTATGCATTTTAATGGTGTGTGATTTAAATAATTTTTTATAATTTAATTTTTTTTTAAATTTTTTGGTTTCACTCTATGTGTATTACGTAAAATAGATTTCACTCAAAATTTCATAGTCATTAAATTTTTTAAGGAAAAATGAGGAAGGAAGGGTTTTTTAAAGGAATTTATGAAGCGATTTCAAAATATTACTCCTCCTACAAAAAGTGACGTACAAACATGAAATTTGAATTACAAGTACCTCAAACTTTGTATACCAAAATTCAGTATGGGTTTGTGATAACATAATTGGTATTTGTAAAATAATAAGTGTATTCGAAATTCAACTATTTTAAAAAAAATAAGCATTGCTTTGATTCAAAAATGCATATCAAACTTTGTTGCATGTACTATTAGCAACAAGTGAAAAGATTTTCAAAGCATTAGAGAAAACAGAAAAAAAGGGCCTTAGAATTTTAAATGAAGACATTCTAGTTATATTACCTTTCTAAGAAAAGTCAGTTTAAGGCAGGGGTAGTCAAACTTTTTTTCTGATGGGCCGTATACATTTGTCAGCTATTTCATGCGGGCCGCAAACATATGTTAACATTTTTACGCGGGCCGCCTCATGAGGATAAAGAGGGGAAAGAGGTTAAAATGTGGAAAAATTGTCAAAATATTTTAACTCCTGGTTTGCTTTTTTTAATTACTATTTTTTATATTTCTTTTACTTTTGTCACTAACACTCAATTAGAAGCATGTAATAAACACTCCTTCACAATTTCTGCATCTCAGTAATCGGTTTCATACGATTATCAATAATATAACAAATTTCATACGATGTCTTTCATACGCTGTGATATTGTTGCCTCTGACAAAACACTTTGTTGCAGTTGCAAAGATTATTCAAGAAATCCTATGTATTACCTCTTGAAAGAGATTTTCGAGGAAAAGTGTCATTGAATGATTCCTGTTTATTGGTATTTTTAAAATACAGCACTTTCGTGACAAATCAAACAATTACTGATCAATATTTGTTTTTCACCGCAAAATAGTTAACATCCTAATCGTCTTGAAGCAATCTATTTTCTTCGAATATTTTTCGCTTGCAAGATATGAAAGATAGTTAAATATTAGTTCCACCCATAAAATTGCCGCTACTCCACTGTTGTCTGTTATCACTAAAAGTAACCGTTACAAATTAAAAAGGAATATCAATACTCAATCGTACGACAGCAAAAAGCAAAATCTAGGCACCAAATTTTTAATTTATTGTTCTTAAATAAGTTAATTTTTCAGAGCAATGGGCATTGACTGGACCACTTAAAAAGGCTCGGTGAGCCGCATGTGGTCGCAGGCTGAGTGTCACTGGTTCAAGGTTTTGGTTTGACATTGGGATGTGAATAAAAGGAAATGTAAACGTTTTCATAACCCTACATCTTTTAAGCTTGGACCTTTCAAATTTTATGAGGTTATGGAAAAGTATATACAGGATAATTTAGGCTAAAAAATTAGATGTGATGTTTTGATCGTTTTTTGTCAATTGAATCATACTGTGCTCCCTTAAATTAGTTCACACACATCGGTGACTTACAAAGAGTTTTTTTTTTCACAGTTCGGTGAAATTCAAAAACAAATAGTTAAAGTAAGTAATTATCTATTTTTGTTAATGGAATAGGAAGCCATTTTGGAACTTTAGTAAGCCAGTCTCATGTGCCCATTAGTAGAGTCTTTAATGTAGCACACAGTTTTGCAGGATATGATAAATCTAATTTGAAAATTTTGGAAATAATGAAAGATACGGAAAAGGAAGGAAGAAAGTGATATAAGATGTAGAAGATGTGATAAAAGTGTTACTGAAGTCCAAAGAAACCCACCAAAAGAGAATCAAAACGTGAGCTCCCTGATTTAATCTTGTGTTATTGGAACGCATTAAATCGATCCCGTTATTAGATCGATCTCGTTATGAGATACCGAAAAAGTATAAGTTTTTTAATAATATTAGTTTGA
>BMAV01011442.1:72469-99920 GCA_019973955.1 Trichonephila inaurata madagascariensis | reverse complement strand
ATTGTTATTTTTCTTTGAACTTCTGTTTCTCATTAGAATTTCTCCCAAAAATTTTATGTTGTTAAGAGAATGATAATAACCAACAAAGTAAAATAAAGAAAAAAAATGTTTCAAAGAAAAGTTATTCCTGATACTTTAGATAAATAGACTTTGATACTTAACAGATTATTAATACTTCAACGAACGCTGCATCCATTAATCTTTTTTTTTTATGCTTTACTTCATAATCGTAGCTATCGTTCAGCATGTAATTAGAAAACATTTTTATTGTTACGGCAATATTCTTCGAAGTAAAAAAAGTCTTCTATCAAAATTCTATATCCATCATTAGATTCCAATTAGGACATCAGACAAAAGAAATCGAATAATCAACTGCGGAGCTAAATTTATCATAAAAGTTGCATTCTTTCGTCATTTTTTTTACTGGAAATACTTTCCAGAAACAGATTTCTTTCCCAAATTTTTCGCATGTATTTACGAAAACTTCCACATCAGCTGCTGAGGAGAAAGTAGAAAAGGATATCCTTTGTTTACAAAAAGGCGGGGGAAAAAATTTCGGAAACTTCGACTCACGAACATCTGGCGATCAATTTACTTATGTGTAATCGTTGCATATCGACCTTTAGTACATAATTAAGATTATTAAGCCAACACTTTTGTATTCGATTTTTTTTTCAAACTCTTCAACAAAAAAAGTCAATCAAATACAGAAATTCTTCATATCTTATTATCGATGAGAAAGATTATAGTTTAAAAGCATATTTTGAAATAAAGTAAAATGAATAGAGGCATTAAACCGGCATTTACCATAAAAATAAAATAATTAATTTTAAGGCTTTATTTAGTTACTTTTATTCAGGTAGTTTCCTATTCAAATTTAGATTCTGTTTATTACAATTATGTATACTATAGATTTTATTAGTTAGTTTGTTAGCTTAAAAAAAAGAAATGACTAAAAATAACTTAAACTTTTGAAAAAAAATTAATTAACTTTTAACTAAGAAAAAAAATGGTGCAACTTAAAATAACAAAAGTTAAATGAAATAATACAAGATAAAGATATATTTGTAAATTCATATGTATTAACACAAATTTAAGATAATTTCCTACAATTTAAAAAAAAATATTTAAAAAAAAAACTGTTTCGTTCACTTTTGTATGTATTTATCCAATGTGTAAAATAATGTTAGCGTAAAAAGATATGAAGAATTTTTTGATTTTATTCGTATATTAAATTCCAGCATCAAATGAAATTTGAACTATAGTTATTCTTTCGTGTATTTATATATTTAACACTAGAACGTCAATTGATGTCAATTTGAGACCAGAGCCAGTTCAGTTTGTTCTGCCTTTTAATTATTCTCCATGGTTGTTACACAGTAAAAGTTTTGTGATTCTAGATTAATTAGGAGAACAATACTTACAAATTAATATTCCTAGAACGTCCGCTGGTGTTATTTCAACACCAAGGCTATTTACTATTCTAAATAGCTGTCGTTCATCATAACTATTAGTAAAACAAACTTTACAAAGTACTGTTGCTCATTTATTTGACTTTGAATGCAGTGTTATTGGGTTAACAGCGGAAACGAATATACTTTTCTAAAATTGTTGTGTCTAACTGTTTCGTTACATAGCATTTCGTCATCTGCTCTTAAAAAAAATTCATTCGATTTTCGAAACTTGTGCAGAGCAGACACCCTGAAACGATGGCTCCTAGAAAAGGTCTAATCCCCGATGAAATTGCTAATTTATTGTGAGAGATATCTGAGAAGAATGGATGGTGGGAAACTGTGTGTCTTGCTCTAATTTAGATTTCAACGAAGACATAAGATTGAGTAAGATTCTGCAAGGAATCTGAAGAAAATGTAAATGTAATTGATAATATTCCAGTAAATCCTGGCATATATATGGCTAGGGATGGCACAGAATGGATACCGCATAATAGTAATATTCCTGGCAGATTTGCGACATGAAATGTTTTGTGACAAATCAGTGGTCCAACAGGCTTCGCGAAACATAATGTCAACGTCAGTTTTTTTATGATATAAAGGGACATAAAGTATGTTAATTATACATGATATAATATTGAAAAGTCTTAAAGCTAAACTCCACTGAACAATAGCGCTGCAACTATTAAGCTATTATAATTATTTTATATGTTTTATATCGTGGTTTCGAAATGACACCAGTGGACATTTAAGGGTAATTGAAATCCCAGATGTTCTAGGGTTAAGAAATAAATGAACATATTTTTAAAAAACGTTATAAGATTATATTTTTTAATTTACAATTTTATTTGAAATTAAATAGGTTATTCAAAATCCACACATTTGTTTTGTGTCTCATCAACCTGAAGCAACGTTCTATTGTCAAGTATATTTTCCTGAATACTTAAGAAATTTAATGTATTAGTTATATAATCCATAACTTGATAAAGAAAATAAATTTTACTGGTTTCAACAATAATTGCGACGAAAAAAATAATTTCTACAAAAGGATTTAGTATCATAAATAGAAAGCACATTATTTTGATATGAATTAAGAAGTAATAATTTTTCGTAGAATATATTAAATGTAATTATCCATAATTATGTTATCAAAATGAAAATGGGCTACACTTTTCTAAGTAGAATTCTATTTTTTTCTTAAACATAAGTTGCTTCATTAATAAAAGAGGAAAAAATTGTGTTTATTGCTTACTCTGTTAATTTTTAAAATTTATGAATTTATTAAATAGAATAGACGAAAAAAAAATAATACTTCTGTACCAGATTCAAATGTATTAAATTTGAATACTTCAGGAAAGCATTATATCAAGTACTAGTCTCACATAAAATGGTTGTTACTAAAAGCTGCCGGAAGTTTTGGTCTGAAATTAAAGCATAAAATTTCAAAATATGGTCTCTATAGTCTAAAACAAATTACACATATCATTTCTAGTTTGAGTTTTGTGTGTGTGTGTTTGGAAGCACGGAATGCTCTTACAATATTAAAATATTTTTAATTAATTCCTCCTTTTTTTCATTTTATAATTGTAAAGCCTTAAATCAAAATATTAATACAAGGACAAACCACATAATTCAAGCAGTTGTTTATTTAAAAAGAAACTTGGCACTGCACTGCTACCTCTCATTGGTTACCGCGACTTATGAAGACTTTGAATCTAAGCTCGCATTTTCTGCAGTAAACTATATTATTATGAATAAAAAATGTGTGTGTGTATTCGTTGGAATAAATACTTCGATGCATGGCGTGGAATGTATATACACTCATAGCCATAAAAATTTGGGCATCAAGAAGTCATCAAAAATAAAACGAAATTTTACATGTGTAAGTACTACTTTGATATAAGAAAGTGATTAGAAAATCAAAGAAAAAGGATAATTTATTACAGACAAAAGTGCAAATGAACGGAAGTTTTAGTACTCTATTGGATCCACTCTAGCGCAAATGCACGATACGATAGGAGCGGGTATTGAAGCATACAAATTCCGTATTGTTCTCTTCGAGAGTATTCATAGACGTGGCAGGTCTAATATCTTCTTCCTATCTCTTTCGTCATCTGTAGTTGTCATTTGCATTTAAGGTGTTGCCAACTGCAGCTGACTAAACTCCCACGGATCGAGTTCGAACCGAATTCGAGACTCGAATCCGAGATCTCAGTACGGAAATTTGATGAACATTAACTAGCTTTTAGAAAATATTTAACACGTGTGTGATGTCCTGAGACATTTCGTTCCACAGTTGTTGTAAACGCGTCTCTATTTGACCAAACTTGTAGACTGTCCAACTTATCTTCCCAAATGATCCCAGATATGCTAGATTGGTTACAAATCTGGTGATCAAGCAGGACAGGAAAGGGCTGTTATGAGGCGGTGACAGTCTTATAACCTTCTTGCTGTGTGTGGCCGGGCATTGTCTTGTAGAAAAATGACTCCTAGGAGGCCTGCCATAAGTGGCCACACATGTGCTTGAAGGATGCCATCAACGTACCACTGGACTGTCATAATGCCATGGATAGTTATTAGGGATGACCGTGAATCGTAAGCAATGGCACCAAATACCATCACACCACTTTTAAGAGTGGTGTGTCGTTGTAATGCAAAGGCAGTATTGAGGCATTCATCACGAACCTCCACACACGAGAAAAATTGTCATTACAGCTCAAATTCAACCTAGACTTTGTTCTATTCCTTTGCGGTTCAATCCCGTCGTGCACGACTCCACTCCAAACGGAGACGTCGGTACGTAGGTGTCATTGGCAGCACACGTAATGGGCAACGCAATACCAGATGTCCTTCAACCAGGCGCTTTTGTGATGTTTCGGGAAGACACAGGGGCCCGTAGTGAAGATGCTGCCAGTATCTAGGCAGTGGCTAATGAAGCGTGTCATTTGATGGGACAGTCTTCTCGACAACTGGCCTGTCGAGGGCATCTTCAGCCAGGTCGTCATGTAAATGACGTCTCTTCTGTCCACTGGTCTCACAGCTCCTTACAGTCAAATCAGAACGGCCTACTTGACGAGCTGTTCGACGAGCTGACCATCATCCCGATGATTATTCTCCTCTCGAACTCTGGCAGCTACTGATATTGTCTTTGATGGCTGCGTAACGACATATTTGGCTCAGCGTTTCTTTTGCAAAAGGTTAAGTACACTCAAACACACTCTGCTTACCTTTTTTATACTCTAAGGAAAACGAAAACATTCTGTGGTAGCATTATGCAATGCGCAATCACTCTGCATTTCTAATATTGCTTATCTACTCGACACCTTCGAGTAGACAAGCAATATACCTTCCTGCAAATTTTCGTTACGATCCCACACTTATTTCTTGGTGCGCAAATTTTTATGACAATGAGTATATATTGATAGAAATTATATGAACTGCGAAGCATAAACAGAAGTATACCCAATCCATATATATATATATATATATATATATATATATATATATTATCTTACACATTAAATGTTTTTAAAATAATTGACATTCTTTAATGTGACTTTTATCGTCAAAAATTAGCAATCAAGATTTATTTCTTTACTGAAGTGTAAAATATTTCTTATCTTTTATATTCTTCATGGCAGTTATTTACTTCTTATATTTTTTTTTAGCAATTAGATCGAAAATATTATTAATGTAATGCGTTAAAAATCATTTTGTTTTAAAATTTGGACGTCATACGTTCAATAATATTTAAATAATTTTTATAATGCTTTGTAATTATTATCTTTTTCTGTAAAAATTAAGCAGCATCAATGCAAATGAGAAACAAATATTATATAATTGAATTATTTTTAAAACACTTCAATTGAAGCAAAGGAAAGCCTAATCAATAGTATGAATTTTAGGAATGTAATGATGGTACTAATTTTCTTCTGAGATAATACTCAATCATAAAGTAAGCCCGCATTCACATCCGGGTAAATAATTGCTTTTACAAGATACAATTGAGCATGGCTGTTTTTTCTTTCGAATCAATTTTATACAACTGTGAATCAGTACCTTCTAAAATTTTATGAATGATATTCCTGGTTATGTGTGCATTATAAGGAGTAACTGCATTCAGCCATTAATAATTGAAAATATGAAGGTTAATCCCTTTTTTTTTTTAAAAAAAGAAGCATTTTTTTCTTTTAATACATATTTATATTTTGGTTTCTTATTATTACATGTAAAAAGGATTTCTTATTTTTTGGCTTTTCGAAAGTTTAACGTGTTAGTTCCTTTCAATTTGCAGCTAGTTTAGACAGGAATTTACATACAGAAACAAATAATTTTTTACCGGAAAATTGTAAAGAGAAAAAAAAAATAATTTGCAAAAAAAAAAAAAATCGTTTAATGAAAAAACTCATGGAAATCTTAAAAAAAAATTTTTTTCAGAGCCTAGAAATTTTTTTTTATTTTTAACTTAACTGTACACCACTTAATATATATTTTCCTCTTAAAATACTATTTTATTTACGGTGGTAAAAAATGTATTATTTGATTTGCTATTAAAATATAAACTGAAGATTTTGTAAGAGAGAAGGAGAGTAACAACACAAATGACTATTTTTTAAAACACAAAATGACGGATTGAGAACAAATATAGTAATTCCGCTTCTAAATCTTTATATAACCATATTTTTTTTCTACATTTATTTTCGGAGTCTTACATAGATCACTTTAACTTTTTAGCTATTTTACTTCTCTGTTTTCTATCTAAAATTGCTTTAGACAGTGTGTGTGTGAGTGCGTGTGTGTGTGTTTTTTTTAAATATTTCTTCTAGAAAAATATGTTTCTTCTAAATCTTTTTATAAAAAAAATTGAAAGGTACACATGTGACTTTATCTGTTATTTTTATTCCTTCTATCGACATGTCACTTTTTTTCAAGGAAAAACATATCAACTTTTTTTTTTCCATTCATGTCTATCTTTTATTTTTTTTTTATAGATATAACATTCGCTTTTTGGTTTTAAGATATTTTTAGTAATCCAAATAGCAAAAAAAAGTAATTTTTAGTCAGATAATTAATAAATCTGCTGCTTTTACTCAAAATTGTTTATAAATTTTTTATGCTTAGAAAGTGATAAGGAACTAATTTTTAGTGGAGCTCAATTAAAATATAAATCAGTATTTGCATTTGGAGCCTCAGAAAGAAAAATATCAAAAATCAAATATATTTTCATGAAATAGAAATAAACTTTGTTCAATCAGTTGTTGGTATGAATAAAATATAAATTGTTATAAGTGAAATGAAACGAAAAATTTAGTATGCTCAAAAGATTTAGATAGACAATTCTAGGACTGTTTCAAAATTTACGGAATAACAAATGTTTCTATTACATTTATTGTATAATGAAGTTGAACAATTGAAACAAAAATTTGTGTTTTTAAAAAAAGCTCTTGTATATATAACATATTACTCATTAAATTGAATTACAATTTTTTATATAATAAAACTCACTTAAAATTTTTCTCTTCCTTTCAATCACAGCAATAACAAACCAAAGCTCATTAAATAAATAATTTCAAAAATAAAAAACTTAAATTAAAATTATTCATTTATTCAGAGTTTTAAAAATTGTTTGAATTAAATTGAAGTTTGAATTTTTGAATTTCTTAAATGAATTATATATATTTACTTTATAACTCAAAATTATTTTATCTATTCATATGTCACCGAAATAACAATAATAAAAGACAAAACTACGCATTTAATAGTATAAATCTCTATTTTTCTACGCATAACTCCTCTCTCTATATTTTTTGATTTAGAATTTTTTTTAATACCTGTATAGAAAAGCGCTTAATTTGTTTTGATAAAATTTGAAGAATAGAGAATTATAAAGTAAATTTTTTTGAAACACAAAACTGAAAATGTTCTTCTTACGCACTGGCTGAGTGCGAGACGTTTATATACGCCTGTGGCACTTAAGATGTTAAAGTCGTATTATTACATACATTGTTATTGTATGGGGAGGGGAAGGGGATGAAAATTATAATTGAATATTGGGTCGCAAATATTGAAAGTTTGAGAACTACCCAAAGTGATCGACAATTAGCATGCTGAACTTTTTCTTACTTGTTTCTTTTTGGCAAGGTACTGTGTGTCTTATGGTACACTTGTGGCTTCATATTTTTTTTTTTTGACGGAGTTCTTTAGGCAGCATTTACAAAAGCTTCCTTTCGACTCAAATGTTTCATGTTCATCGCTTTTCTCAAGTTTACTTTCGCTCTAATGATTACCATCCGTTGTTTCATCATTCCCTTGCTTGATCCATTTCTTGTTCCGATGTTTCAACTTCATCTAATAGAGATCGTAGATGTTCCATTTCTTTTTCATATTCAGTTAATTTACATTTATAAACCTTGTGATACGTCGTACAACACAGCAATTAAAATCACTTAGTCGTTTACAGGGGGAAAATGTAACATGCTCATATGAAATATTTGGAACAAATATGGTCGCTTGAGAAACTTTGTCACCCCAAATACCCTAAAGGCCGTATTACACGTACATTTTCCGTGCAATTTTTTAGCCCAATTTTTTGCCTTATCTCAGGGGAAGCGTTACCGTAAGCAAAATGTCATGATCTCTGACGTCAGCCGCGCTCTATCTCTACGTTGAAAACTAACTCGCCGATTTTTCTGTTTCGGATAACAAACATCAAAAATTCTTTCTCTTTTTTTTTTTCTCTCGTTCGCGCTTTTGTTGATGGGCGTAAACAGAAATGGAATCATTCTATTTAAAATATTATATGGCGTTAAAATATTATACATTATTTAAATATTATACCCCATATCTGATGCGTTTGATGAAATCGAAGCCATCATCTTGTTTATGACGTAGGGTGCGAAGAAACCCATTGGCTGGAATTTCAAGCAACTTTTATTCGGAACAACTTTTTAGATCACTAGCAAAAAGTTGTTCGAAAAACGTTGCTATGGCAACTAAGTAAAAATTGTATGAAATGGATGAAAAATTATTCGAACCGTGTACGTGTGATAAGGCCTTAAGAATGTAAAATACAATCGCCACTTTCAAAAAAGAAGGACATATGTAATAAAGACATCTTAGTTCCCACAAAGATTGATATATTGAATGATACTAGTAAGGTAATTTGTAACAAACAAACAGTTTTCTCAGAATTAAAAATTTCGTGAGCCTGGGGTGAATCTGTGCCCCTCGGGACCATTCCCGAGTTAAATTGGCGTAG
Source organism: Trichonephila inaurata madagascariensis (assembly GCA_019973955.1). Classification (NCBI taxonomy): domain Eukaryota; kingdom Metazoa; phylum Arthropoda; class Arachnida; order Araneae; family Nephilidae; genus Trichonephila; species Trichonephila inaurata. Next base: position 91,211 of record BMAV01011442.1, on the reverse strand, counting down.
TAAAAGTTAGTAATTTAAATAGTTTTTTTCCATTGTTTTCCTCTTTTACGGTTCAAAACAAGATATAAAACTCCAGGTGTATCCAATTTTTTAGAATTCAAATTAGAGATGGCATCTATTTAGAATTTGTTGTCAAAACAATTTTTAAAAAGGAAACATATCTATTTCCTTATTCAAAAAGTTCTGCTTACCCTAAAAAGGACAAAAATTGCCACAGAAATTTTAAGGAGTCTTCAGTCAAGACAATTAAACTTATTTTATAATATCCTAGTATAGTGAGATTTAAATCAAAATTTGAAAAATTGCATGTGTTATTGAAGTATACAAAACGTAGGCTTTATAAATCTATTTTTAATACTACGCAATTTTGTCCAGAATGATTTTTAAAAAAAGACTACCATCAAACAATCTATTTATTTTGTAAATGTAAACTTAAAGGGCTTTTTCCTGAAGATTTATTGTTTCTCAAGAAAGCTAATCAAGATTTAAAGTTAACTAAAATCAATACTAAAAAAATACACCCTAAATTTACTTTCATTTTTTTTTTTTAAAATTCAATATAATTTTGTTTATATTTTTTAAGGTCGTAGTAAGCATTTTTTAAAGAAATTTATATCATTCAAAGATTTATGCAATGGACTAAATTCATGATGGTCACATGATAAAGGCAATCACGTGTTTCCCATTGATTAAAAATTGACATACTCGTTGTTCAACTTGTAAAGTTTAGATAACATTTAAAATTTGATGATTGAGTCAAAAGTTAACGTTTTAAAATTCTTCAAACAGTTTCGAAATTAAAAAAAAAAAAAAAACTTACATTATACGAGTACTTTTAAATTAAGTGCATTTTTATATCGTTGACAAATATGTACTTTTTAGAAGAAAGTTTCGGCAAAAAGCAAAAGTTGTCAACAGTGAAGCACATGAACTAATTGGCTGGAAACGCAGAATTACATTTATGATGTAATTATGACATCGCATTAATTTATGAACTGATTGGCTGAAAACACGTGACTCAATTATCATGTGACTAATGACGTCACATGAATTTAGTCCATTGTCCAGTTCAGCTAAAATTACAATGTTGATATTTTGAGTTAGGAAATAGTTTTAAATATTGAGTATGTTCAAGTTCCTTCTTCATTACCTCATAAGGATCCTTCCGTATAAAGGCGTCTATGTAGGGATATTCCTGTAATTACCTTAATTCGTTCTTTGCATAAGAAACCGTATTTTTTTTTTGATTTTTTTTATACAAACAGCTGATTATGTCATCAAAGCATTAGCAAATATGAACACTCTGACGTGTATCCCGACAGGAGAATCAATAGGTATCTTAAAATTTACCTCGGAATTTTCCTATCTAACCCACCCTATATTGACATTTCTCACTATCACTTTCCTAGAAGAATTTTTCTTTTTTCTCTCTTTGGTTTCTTTCGATCACAAATTTTCTTGGAAATTTGCAATTGAATATCTATCAATTGCGAGGAAAAGAATGTGGTTATTTTCTCTTTTTTCTCAGAAATCTGAAAGAAAAAAAAAACACAGGATTTTCTACAAGATTTCCACAGAAATTATTTTAAATATGCGCATACATTTTGATTGTAACAAATTACTTACATGAAACTTTTTCACTTCACTAATATTAAAGGGAACCACAATAACAATGAAGATACAAACCTACCTAAAAAATTGAGTGCACTAGAAAATATAAAAAGAAGTTATTAAAATTACATATTTCTGATTAAAGATTTTTTTAAGAAAAATAACATTTAATATGCATTGGAACTAGCTGAAATACCCGTTCTTCGCACAGGTTGATTTTTTTAAAAATAAATCTATTATTCTTGATAGAATAGCTGAATTGTAAAGAAAGGTACAAAACAATGTAGAGAAAAATGTAAAACACATTTTTAAATGAGTGCACTTATTTCATCTGTAACACCTCTTGTTCTCATAACGCCCTTGCAGGTAAATTTTCACAAACCCTCTTTTGTACGTATCTTTACTCTTTGAAAGGAACGAGCCTGGTAATTTCAAATCTGTCGAATAGTTCAAAAACGGGAGTATTTATCGACATCACCATTTAAGACATAACAACGCCCTTCGGGATCGATTTTCAGTAAATCCATTAGCGGATCTCTACTTTATGAATGTGCTTGTAAAGATTCAAGTTTGACTGTTTAATTGTTCAAAAATAGGTATACTTATATTTAAAGCCCCTTGGGGGTCGATTTTCAGTAAATCTATTAGCGGATCTCTACTTCACGAATGTGCTTGTAAAGATTCAAGTTTGTCTGTTTAATTGTTCAAAAATAGGTATACTTATATATATAATGTCCCTTGGGGGTCGATTTTCAGTAAATTTATTAACAGATTTATACTTCATGAATGTGCTTGTAAAGATTCAAGTTTGTCTGTTTAATTGTTCAGAAATAGGTATACTTATATAAAATTAACCTTGGGGGTTGATTTTAGCTAAATCATTAAGCGGATTTCTATTCCATGAAAGGAACGTGGCAACGAGATCTCAAGTGTGTAGGTCTAATATTTCAAACACAATCATATTTATATATAAAGTCCCTTAAGTCCTCGCAACGCCGTTGGAGGGTCAATTTAAGCAAAATCCTATCTTGTATCTGATCTTTACTCCTTGAAAGGAACGCAGCTGGTAAATTCCACGTCTGTAGGTCTAATAATTCAAAAATGAAAATATTTATCTATAACGCCCAAGGAGGTCTGGCACTTGAATTTTCAAAAAATTATCAATTTTCACTTTTTTATATTTTTTAAAGGTTTAAATATTTTTGTTTAAAATGATATATGATAATTAGAAGTATTTTTTATTTATTTTTTTAAATGAAGATAAATGAAGCTCCAAATGAATTCAGCTAGGAGAACCAGTGTTTTCCCTTGCATAAGTTTCTGATGAGCGCGAATCCATATGATGTCCAAGTGGAAAAATTAGAGTGTATTGAGCTTATGTGAAAGTGTATGGGTACACACACACACACATCTTTTGGATCTTGGAAGAGAAACAGAGGGAAAGAAGGTAAGTGATGGAAAAGGCATAAGAAGTCGTAATCGACTCACCGATATTTTAATATAAAAAATTCAAAGATATTATAGTATGGCTATTAAAAATAATATCAATGGGATCTACAGCAGTGCTTCTCGAACTTTCAATATTTGTGATCCAATATTCAATGATAATTTTCATCGCCCCTCCCCCGTACAATAGCAATGTATTAAATTAAATAATACTATATTTTGACGCTAAACCTACAATTCGACTTTAACCTTTTAAATGCTACCTCTCATTCAGCCAGAAAGTTAATTGCCTTTTACGTATATATACGTCTTTCCAAAGTACAATCTTTTATGTGAACTACTATCTATGAAATTATTCGAAAGGCTGTGGAATGCAATAAAATTACCTTGACAGTGTTTGCGAAGGATTTCAGAGGGTTTGCTTATTTATTCCTTTAATACCCCCTCACTCCCCAATACACCACATACGCTCGCCTACGTGTTAAGTGGTGGTATTAGTGTTGCGAAATGCGAAATTCCCATCTGTATTTCCGTTTTGTGCAAGCCCGCACGGAATGAAATGAAGTGAAATGATGTCATGTTTTTTTTTCTCTCTGTTAACTGTTTGCTGTTCGCGCGTTATGTGTTCTTTCGTTTTGTCGCGTAGTCATTATGTAACTAACGTATATATGTTTAATATTAAAAATAGACGAGTGTATGTCAAGATTAGGACTCTTCATTTGATTTATTATGATTTATTATGCCTCCCCCGAACGAAAAAGAAGATAAAAAGATCCCGGATTTTTAAAGAAGGTAAGTCCAATTTACTTACCTCAAATGAATACCTATATTCAGGTATAATAATATTGCTTAGGGACACAATAATTAGGGAGCGAATAGCGTAATTTTTAATTGACATTGAAATAAATTATAAACCGAACAAATCATCTAGTGTTAATTTTTGCATAACATTTTACATATGAAGAGCCCATGGGTTGCTGGTAATTGTGAAACGTTCTTAACTTAGTATTGTTAAATGAATTATAAAATACATTGAGCAGTACTAATATATTTATAAGTGTATTATATCAGTGTAAATGTGTTTTATTTTTTTATTATTTCAGACTGTATTCTGTTTTTTTACTTTCAGAAAATTAATAATTTTTTTAAATAATATTTTGTTTTCAACTTTTCAATATGCTCGTGCCCCTCTTGAAGAGTTATGACGCCCCCTGGGTGGCGGGCCCCACAGTTTGAGAAACACTGATCTACACAGCATGAAAACTACTGATCGGGCTGTTTATTTTCATCTTCTGTCTTCAAACGAGAGCCCAGGACTGTGTCCTGTATATATAAATGCCTGGTTTAAGTTTCAAAAGACAGAAGCTGAATGTAACGAAATGCTCTATGATCATAAACACACCATAGTAAATTACATGAAACCATTTCTTAGAGATCCGGGTGATCCTATGCTGTTAAGAAAATGTTTACATGGAACGACCCTGAACCCAAATGAAAGTCAGTTAATAACACCATACGGTAAGTGATTCCAAGATCTACAATTGTGGAAAAAACTCTTAAATTAAAAGTAATAATATGGCTATTGCACAGTTCAATATGACTCGTGTAGCAAAATTAATGATCCTAAAACACACATTGTGATATCGAACCAAGTTATAACTGTGTGTCATGCTTCAAACAACTAGATACATGTAGGATTCGTGTAGCCCAACGAAAGCATCTTAAGATCTAAAAAAAAGGCAAAATTGTTAAAAATAATGAAAAAAAAATTAGAAGAGAGGCTTTTGTAGGAGCAGAGAGTAAAAAAAATGCACATGCTTCTCCAAAGAACTAAAGAAAGTAAATGCTCAAAAAATTACATTTTTTTAATTTAAAGCTGATTATCTCAAAATGTAATATTTTTCACTTTAGGTACCTTTTTCTGAAAAACTGCAAATTATATAATCCTCAAATTTTCAGTGTGCAGACTCTTAACATGTTAACACATTTTAACGGAGGGAATTAGATATATCTAGTAAACCGTTTTAGATATGACTTTTTTTAACGTAATTTTAGGTGAAAAAATTGGACAATTTTTAATTCAATTTTTGACAACAAGACAAAACCCTTCGTTATTTAAAAATATTATAAATTATGTCAAAAATTGTAAAAAGATTGATCTCTACGAATTAAAGTTATTTAAAATTGTTTAAAAATCTAAAATTGGTTTTTTGAACCTAAAAATAATACTATTTATTAACGAGAAATATTTGTACTCACGTATTAATGAAGAAAATGAATTAAGTTCAAACTCATACGCTGTAAGTATGAACTAAAGATTATGAAAGACATCACTACAATCTTAATAGTTGAAAACAATAATGACGGTATGTAAGAAATATAAACGGCAGTAAATAAGGAAAAAAAAACATTTTTCTATTAAAAAAACTGAAAGAAATCCAACTACATTGTCAAAGCCTTTATCTCTTTATCTCAGAAAATCTTATGAAATAATGAAAAAAAAATAATGGTATTTGAAACAATTTGCGAAAAAACTAAATTAAAAAAATGTGCGTAGTTTTAATTAGGCTCACTAATATTTAGAGTAGAAAGTATGATTAATTTTTTCTAAGAATATGAATACTCGTAAAAATGTTTAATTATTTATATTGTTATGATTATTGATGAAATAGTTATACATTGTACATTAAATATCTTTTTTCAGTACTCTTTTTCTTAAATACTTTTATTGAATATTTCCAAATTAATTGTTATATCTCTTTATTTTTGAAAACAGAATAAAGAGACAGCTAGATTGCACAGTTATATTTAAATATTTCTTTTTAAATTCCTTAAGGCAAATAATTACACTCATTTAAGAAACCAAATAAAAGTTTACTATTGAATATTTGATTGACTATTCTCTCTCAATTTCTTCCATTTGTAAAACGTGAAATAATCTAAATTAAAAGTGGTATTTTTAGCATATTCATAATTTAAAACCTTGAAAATGAAAAGTTAATTTGGTTCTTTTCTCAAAGTAAGTGAAAATGTGAAAATATGCTCTTTGAAATGATAACTTTTAATATGAGTTCCACAAAGTTTGGTAACGGAGATTTTTTTATCGAATTTTGTTAAGGAATAAGTAATCCACATAATTATTTTTTATTTCTTTTTCATTAATAAAAATTCAATCTCATAAAATTTACAGAAATGGATTTTTAAGGGAAATTGTTCACATTTCCGTCCTTTTAGCTCTATTTTGCCAATACTGCTGTGTGGCGCTTACAGAACTACCCGAAAGTTAAGAATAAAAAAAATTGGGTTGTCGGTTAGTTGAATGTAAGAGTGTTTAGAGGAAGCGAAAGTAAGTGTTCTAGAAAGTGTTTTATAATAAAGCTTCCATTATATGTTAAAAGTCGTATGAGATCATTTATTATATCTTATGAATGTTTACTTAATTGACTGTTCTTAACGTCGATATTAAAAGCAACATGAAAAGCAAATTTAAGTATTTATAGACATTAAAAAAATCGCTTTAACAAGGCTCGAAAAAAATAGTTAAAATTTTAAATAACATTATATATGAGTCCTTTTACGTAGCATAAATTTATTAAAATAATATTTTCTGTATATATGTGCCATTCACACCTTCCCAATTAATAAATAGAAGATACCTAAACCTTTTAATGAGAAAATTTTTAAGATATTGTATATAGGGCCACTTTTCATTTGAATATATAAAAATTAAATCTTTCTATACGTCATTATATCAAAATCTAGTTTTGTATAGAACTTTTTAACTCTTTAAGTATAAAAACACAAACAATTAATATCCCATCACTTTGGAGAAACCTGCCAACTTATTATACTTGTACTAGTAATTAAAGTAAAGACATTTTCATGCTGTAATTATAATCTGTGGTGTAATATATTTTAGAAAATAATTTATTACTTGCATTACATGGTTCTAATAGGAAGAGTAAAATTAATTTGGTAATGCACGTTTTACGGGAAGTATATTTCCCATACATTTCTTAAAACCTTTGGCAATTGCCCTTTTTAATTGCCCTTTTTCAAAGACTATATGAGTCAGAGAGCAATTTGGATTTAAATTTAGTTTAAGAATGTCATTAAACCATTTTTTCTGAGCTGGTTTGATTTTTTTTACGAAACACTTTCGGAAGCCGTAAGTTTTTGAAATGGAAAAATATCACTTTTTTTAAATGCTCAGTATTATTCTTATTTTTCACTTCAGTTACTACAATTTCTCTAAAACCCTGACAACAGTTGATTTCTGGAAAGCAAACAAATACACTATTGAATGAAAAAAAATGCATTTTTTGTGGAAAAAATAAAACTTAGACAAAAAATAACACAAAATCTTGTGTAGATTTTTACATCTTTTAGCAAAAATGTGTAAAAAAAAAATACCTCGCATTTCGACTTAACGAAAAAGTAGTAATTTTTACAAAGAAGATTGGATGGAAAAGGAAAAGATCGTAGATAGATGGGGAAAAAAAAAGGATTGAAGTTGATCTTTGAAAGGCTGAAAAAAAAAATACGAAGATTATATACACATATATATATAAAAGAACTGCTAGAAGATAGAATACCATTTTGCCCCCGGGCTGTCACTTTGCGGTTTTAAATAATGCTGTGTCATTTTCAATTTCACCTTCCACGATTCGCGATGCGAAATTCAGTATCGGAAAATCGAAGTGTACAGAATTTCGCTTGGCGAAAAAGAAAATAGGAAATCGGGACCCGAACGAAAAAAGTAGATTTTCAGATTTCAAGAAGCATCTGAAAAACAGATGTCTAAGAAAAGGCAAATTTTCTAATTTCTTCTTATGACCATAATAGTTATTTCCGAAAAGATAATCAAACCTGTTAGATTTTAAATACATCTACCCTTGAAAGCACATTGGTTTCGCATGGAATTTAGAAAAATTTAAAGAAATAGATTTCAGTATAAAAAAAATTATGTAATCTTGTAAATTATAAATATTTATCCTTGCATTTGTGCAAGTATTTCTAGATTTAAAAATTACCCTGAAAAATATTTTGCTTTCGGCTAGGAAGATATTGATTGAGTTTGCCTTTTTCTGACAAAACTCGTTTTGTTAATAATAAGATATTCGATATTTAATAAATATTAAACTAAACCCATAATAGTGCTTAGTTAAATATTTAATATTCACGGTCAATTTTTTTTTTTAAAAATACAGTTTTAGATTAAACTGAAATTGTCAAACTAATATTATTAAAAAACTTATACTTTTTCGGTATCTCATAATGAGATCGATCTAATAACGGGATCGATTTAATGCGTTCTAATAACACAAGATTAAATCAGGGGGCTCACGTTTTGAATCTCTTCTGGTGAGTTTCTTTGGTGAGTAACATTTCTATCACATCTTTTACATCTTATATCACTTTCTTCCGTCTTTTTCCGTATCTTTCATTCTTTCCAAATTTTTAAAATTGGATTTATCATATCCTGCAAAACTGTGAGCTGCATTAAAGACTGCACTAATGGGCACATGAGACTGGTTTACTAAAGTCCCTTGATGACTCTCTATTTCATTATGAAAAATAGATAATTACTTATTTTAACTGTTTCCTTTTGAATTTCACCGAACTGTGAAAAAAAAAACTCTTTGTAAGTCACCGATGTGTGTGAACTAATTTAAGGGAACACAGTATGATTCAATTGACAAAAAACGATCAAAACATCACATCTAATTTTTTTAGCCTAAATTATCCTGTATATACTTTTCCATAACCTCACAAAATTTGAAAGCTCCATGCTTAAAAGATGTAGGGTTATGAAAACGTTTACATTCCCTTTTATTCACATCCAACTGTCAAACCAAAACCTTGAACCAGTGATACTCAGCCTACGACCGCATGCGGCTCACCGAGCCTTTTTTAAGTGGTACCAGTCAATGCCCATTGCTCTGAAAAATTAACTTATTTAAGAACTATAAATTAAAAATTTGGTGCCTAGATTTTGGTTTTTGCTGTCGTCCTTAATATTCCTTTTTAATTTGTAACGGTTACGTTTAGTGATAACAGACAACAGTGGAGTAGCGACAATTTTATGGGTGGAACTAATTTTTAACTATCTTTCATATCTTTCAAGCGAAAAATATTCGAAGAAAACAGATTGTTTCAAGACGATTAGGAGGTTGACTATTTTGCGGTGAAAAATAAATATTGATCAGTAATTGTTTGATTTGTCACGAAAGTGCTGTATTTTAAAAATACCAATAAACAGGAATCAGTCAATGACACTTTTCCTCGAAAATCTCTTTCAAGAGGTAATACATAAAATTTCTTGAATAATCTTTGCAACTGCAACAAAGTGTTTTGTCAGTGGCAACAATATTACAGCGTATGAAAGACATCGTATGAAATTTGTTATATTATTGATAATCGTATGAAGACGATTACTGAGATGCAGAAATTGTGAAGGAGTGTTTATTACATGCTTCTAATTTAGTGATAGTGACAAAAGTAAAAAATATAAAAAATAGTAATTAAAAAAAGCCAACCAGGAGTTAAAATATTTTAACAAATTTTCCACATTTTAACCGCTCCCCCCTCTTTATCCTCATGAGGCGGATCGCGTAAAATTGCTAACATATGTTTGCGGCCCGCATGAAATAGCTGACAAATGTATGCGGCCCATCAGAAAAAAATGCTTGAGTACCCCTGCCTTAAACTGACTTTTCTTAGAAAGATAAAATAACTAGAATTCTTTCATTTAAAATTCTAAGGCCTTTTTTTCTGTTTTCCCTAATGCTTTGAAAATATTTTCACTTGTTGCTAATAGTACATGCAACAAAGTTTGATATGCATTTTTGAATCAAAGCAATGCTTATTTTTTTTAAAATAGTTGAATTTCGAATTCACTTATTATTTTACAAATACAAATTATGTTATCACAAACCCATACTGAATTTTGGTATACAAAGTTTGAGGTACTTGTAATTCAAATTTCATGTTTGTACGTCATTTTTTGTAGGAGGAGTAGTATTTTGAAATCGCTTCATAAACTCCTTTAAAAAATTCTTCCTTCCTCTTTTTCCCTTAAAAAATTTAATGACTATAAAATTTTGAGTGTGAAATCTGTTTTACGTAATACATATAGGGTGAAACCAAAAAATTTTAAAAAGAATTAAATTATAAAAAATTATTTAAATCGCACCATTTAAATGCATAATATTTCGCACTTACACAAACAAACATTTTCCTATGAATCTACAGCCAAAAAGTAAGAATTGTAATGTAATAAACTTTAAGAACTTACATTCTTGAAGACATTAGGGTTAGCTTTCATGTAATACTTTTCAGAAATTCTCCTAAATTTTCAAGTTGTCTGAATTTTGATCATCAATGGTAAGATATATAAAGATATATGGAGATCAGTGGTAAGATATAACATTAATTACATACAAGACAACGATTTATCACTATTCCACTTAGCTACATGTAATATGAGATACTATCTAAACTTAATGTAGGCTATCTGTGTAATATTATACCATGGTTAACTAATTAGAACGATACTTTAGCTAGTACATCAACCTCCTGAACTCCACATCATATATGGATAGTGAATTCTGAGGATATTAAATTTAATTCGTAGAAACTCTGGTATTTTGTACAAATTTTTTCATTGGCTTAGGACCTAAAACATAAATTTCTTTAAAATAAAACATTTCTTATAAAATGTAAATACAATTTATATTCAACTATTACAAACTATCCAAATGTATCTGATTAGAGTCTAACTACTTATAAAATATGATATTTAAAATAAATTAGTGCGTTTCAAGAAATATAAATATATTCTGATATGTACATAATATGTGTTAAACAATTTAAAAAGTTATCCAAGCCTGTTCATACAAATATTGTTAACTACTTTATATATTCACTGATGTGTGAAAAGTTTAGTAATATAATTAAAAATACAATATTTATAAAACCAATATAGGTACAAAGATACAATGTACAAAATCATTTATAAGAATATTCGTCTCTAAGCGGAAAAACTATACACTCATACGAATGCATAAATATACAACATCTGCTATTCTACATATTTTCAGAATGAAATGCGGAACTATATGCAGAATAAATACTGAATTCTATTAACGTTAAAATAATGTGAAATGGGTATTGAAAACTATATACTAAAATAAATCTATGAAATAAATGAAGCATCGCAAATATCTTGTACATTTTCGAATTAATGTTTGAGAAAAGAATATACTTTAAATATTTGTTCCATATTTTATACAAAATATGTTAAACCTAATGTAATTTCATTATTTACAGAATCATATGGGAACATTTATTAAATAGATCATAACATTATTTGGAGTACATTTATCCAGAAAAGGGGGCAATTTAGTGATCATAACACAAGCAGCGAATAAAAAACCCTCTGGCATTGCAAAATAATTAAATTTGAGCAATAAAGAATCTTGTTACATCAGTGGTGTTCAAACTTTCACTACTGGCAACCCAATTTTCAATCATAATTTTTATTGCGCCCCCCCCCAAATAATAATGTATTGAATGCAATAATGATGCCCTCTCTCTCTCTTTGGCGCTAAAGCTACAATATTATCATAATTATAAACCGTACAAATTAACAAGATAAGTATTAAATTTTGTATATGTTACTTTTACGTGATATATATTTTTATTATTTTTTTTAACTTTTTAGTTTGATTCACTATAAAAGCGTGTTTTTTAGTTTGTTTTTAAACTATAATTTATTTTATAATTATTTTTATTATACACGATAAAAATCACAATTCCAGTGAATAATTTAACCAAGAGAAAATATACTTACCTACTTTCAAGGACTTTTCAATTTTTCTTTGATAATTTGAGAAAAAAGCCAATAAAACCAAAGAAAATGTTCCAGATGTGCGTGGCCTTAATAAAGGACATAAATCACAGACACTTTTCGCTAACAGGAACTGGAACGTTATTTTCCAGCAAAACTGTCATATTTTGTTCACGTTATTGTAGTTTTGCTGTCGTTTGATGATCTACAAATAGCATTTTGAACTTTTTCTTAATTGTGTCTTTTTGACAAGGCGAAGTGCTACATTTATTGGCTTCATAGTTTTCTTCATAGAGTTCTTTAGACAGCATTTGAAAATTTCAGTTCAACTCAAACGTTGCATGTCTATCGCTTTCCTCATATTTACTTTTGCTATCTTGATTAATATGTATTATTTCAGCAGGTTCTTCAATTGCTTGATGAGTTTCAACTTGCTTCAATAGAAATCACAGATGCCCATTTTTTTTATATTCTGCTTATTTTCATTTATAAACCGTAATAAGTCGTACAACACAGCAATCAAAACTACAAAGTTGTTTATAGGAGAAAGCGTAGTATGTTTTTAGAAAATATTTTTGAACAAATATGGTCGTGCAGGAACTCGATCAAAACAAGTACCTTGATTTTGAAAAAAATATTTGCCACTCTCAAAAAAGAGGCATATTTGTGACAAATTCATTTTAGTTTCCATTAGGACTGTCTAATAGGAGGATACTGTCGAGGTTACTGTTAACGAATAAACAGTTTTCCGAAAACTAACGATTTCGTGAGCCTGGTTTGACTCTGCGCCTCATGCGACCGCTCACGTCTTAAAAGTGTATTCAATAAAAAATTTTGATGTCAGTTCTAAAAAATAATTCTGTTAAACGCTTTCCATTATGCATTATATGTTTCAGAATACAATATGACCCCGCTTAACGCTGTTTTGTGTGGCTTAGCGCTCTTTTTTCTTAATATTGGTATTCCCCAAAATTGCACGCAGCATTAGGCCTCCCGATATCTGAAGCAGTTTATCTGTGTTTCATCTTTCCTGTGGTGTTATACGAAAGTATTTTTATGGTTTCAAAGATTTGTTGACGTTATTGTAAGAATAAATTTAGATAATGCAACGATTTCTATAGTGACAAACATTATTATTTTTAGTTTTTATCATGGTTGATAGTAAAACCACGAAAATAAAGCTACACAAGAAAAAGCTTTTCACTAGAAACTAAAATGCAAGTGATTAGAAGATTAGATACTGGCGAGCGTCAATCTCACATTGGTGTTGCACTGAATTTGGCAAATTCAACAATAAGGACCATTCTTTAGAATAAAGAAAAAATACTGCTATGGGCAACTGCAACTACGACAAGCTCTTTAACTAGAATTATCCGTTCTAAGATATATTACAATATATGAAACGGATAATAGAATTTCTGTATATGGATTGATGACAAAAAAGAACTCAATACACCCTTAAGTCAATCTACCTTCTTGATAAAAAGACAGAAAATTGGAAATACAGAAGAGACTGAATGATCCGAAGTGTAAACATACTGACTTAGAATTTTATTATTTTTATATTTATATAAGTTTATTATGCTTCTATGTTTGTAAGAAATATATTTTTGTTTTATTGTTATAAAAACATAATTGATAAATTTAATGGCAAAATAACTGACCAATTTTTCACCCATTATCTCCTAACCGCATTATTTACATGATGAGATAACCTCGTTTAACGCTGTTTCATATTACGCTCTACTTAAATGGAATATATACCCCGCGCTAAGCGAGGTCTTACTGTACTCATAAAAATACATCTTGGCCACAAATAATCCTTCATAGTACTCAATATGCTTATCCATATATCATAAAACTCATTCACATGGGAAAAAAGCAACAGAAAAAAATATTGTTTACAACTTTCCTAAAAGAAAAAGGGACGAGGTGAAACACACCAGTAAGTTTGAAGGTCAAATGTATGATGATCAAAAGTAGTATTTTACGGGTTAAAAGAAACGTAATAAGAAAATATCTCATCGTGTGATTACAGCAAAGCAAACAAAATGTCTTTTTTTATTTGGTTATAGGATCAAAGATAGCTAATTAGCGTTTGAAGTGGAATCTTTTATTTTTGATGATCAACAGATGATATATATAAATTATATCAGTGTAAATGTGTATTTTTTATTATGTCAGAAAGCATTTTGTTTTACTTCATTCCAAAAAATTATTTTTTTAAACCTTTTATTTTCAATATGCTGCCCCCCCCCCCCTTGCAAGGTTACCGCGCCCCCCAGGGGGGTGCCCACCACAGTTTGAAAAACACTGGTTACATAGAGATTATTTCTAATAATGTGTTTGGTGTTTAGCTTCATTTTAATGGTATGGTATGGTTTTAATGGTCCTATTCACCCTAAAGTAAACAAAGTGCTTTTTCACTTCACTGATAACTATAGTTTGACTTTGAATTGTTAACTCAAATCATAGAATTGGAAAAAAACTAGTAATAACAAAATACAAATGATTTTCGAGAAAGATTAATGAACTTTTAGGGTTGCAAAATAAATACAGGAAATATTTGCGGATTGGTTTAATAAAAGTTAGAATTAATTAAAATATTTAATAGTTAACATATATTATCTAAAAATAAGCTCTATGTATTTTTTTAAGAAAAAAGACTTAAACAAATCATTGTTTTATATATTAAAACCTGCTGTCTATAACATAATAAAGACACACCAAGAAATAGTTACCCAAATTGACTAAATATCCGCAAATGCAATAAAAATGTATTTTAAATAAAAAGTTACAACATCACAAGTACTGAATTCTTTATTCAAGAAATCCAGCTACAAGAGCAAAACAAAATTAATTAAGTGTTGTAATTTGGTAATAAAATACTGATTGATAAGTATTAACACTAAAAACACTAAAAAAACACTAAACATTTCAGTTAATTATTTTCAAAACTTTTTAAGCAATCCCTGTCCTCATTTGAGCTCTTTCAAAAAAGCACATCTCGAGTCAAAACGCATTTAAATGTATAATATCTTGCTTAAAGTAGTGGCATCTGTCTTTATACTAAAACAATTGCAGTTTTTGTTCTAGTGAATGGAAAATAATAAACGATATTTTTTATAAAGCTAATAAGATGGCCTATGGGGACTTGGGTAGCCTAGTGATTAGAGCACCGGACTCCGGACCGGAAGGCCTAGGTTCGATGCCCGTACCGCCAAATGCCCTCAGAGTACACGCGGAGCACGTGCTCGTTAAATCAGTGGGTCTGAAATTCTTGTGGGCTGAATCACGAGTGCAGGAAACTGGAGAAAATTTCCCTCCAATTCAGTTTCATGCCTAAATTGTGGAGGGGGAGATAGGTGGTGTCGCGGGAATTTCTCCGAGCTAAATCGTACTGTCACCTGTATGGTGTTCAATGCTAAAAAGCCAACGATAGTCGTACTTCTAGCCCATTGCCACGGTGAATTTCGTGGGCCTCGATCTGACTATGTCAAGCAGGTGGCATGAGCAACAACAACAACAACAGATGACCTATAAAATAAATTCATACGAAAGATTTGTCAGTTTTTGGTAATGTTCACAATTTTAGGGTAGTAGGATACATTAAAATGTTAATTTTCCTTTAATTTTGATATTAAAAATACAAAACAATAACTATTATGACCACCAATACCTATAAAGAAGTTCACAAAATTAAAATAACTGTATTCCAATCTTGAAAGTTGTTTGTAAAATTTCTTCTATCACTTTTATTCTTTGAATTTTCCTGATACATTTACTGAGGAAAATTTTTCTTCCTCTTTCCCTCGCTTTATTCCCTCATGTGATTTCCCATAGGTATTTGATCTTGAAAAACTATCAACTATTGGGAACAAGTGGAGATATTTTATTTTTATCGGCATACAAGTCCTGTATGAAAAAAACTATATTTTTAAACGAAACGTTGTCTTTCTCTCTTTACAGAAAATTTGTAGCGCATTACTGTTTACACTATTTCTACTATTACCGAGAATTAAGATGTAATATAACCTAATAAAATTATGTTAAATAAAAAAAAACATTTAAAAGAACTAAAAAATGAAGAAGATAATGTTAAAGGAATGCTCAATTTCTGTTTGTAACACATTTTAGCATACTGAAACTCAGAAATCAATTAAACTAATTGCAAAATACAGAAAAAAATGCATAGTTGTATTTAAGTTTATAAAAAATATATTGAATTCATTTTCTTGAGTTAAGCAATTTACACTATTCAAATGAATAAAAAATAATTGTGCTATGTATTAATCGATATGAAGTTCATTGTTAAGGTATCCGACTATATTCGGAACAGTGATTTTTAAAAAGTGCATAAATGGATAATTGTCTTGATATTTAGCGTCACTTAGATTAGAAAAGGTACATAAAATTGTTTTCAGAACATTTTGACAAAAAAAATATGATTTAAATACAATATTTATGCAAACAATTAACTTAAAATAACCTTTTTTCAAAATGTTCTCCTTTTGTGAAAAATGCTTCTATTATAATAATATTTTGCCTGTATGTAGCTCAAACCTCTGTACAGAGACTCAACTATGAGTTTTGAAATATTCACATTATTTTCAGAGTTACAAACCATTGAAATAATAATCGGCGTTTTTTTCTTAAAATTGCTCCCCTCTGTTGTCGTAAAACATGGATAAACCCACTTCTAAGTTATATATTTCAAAAATTCTAGTTCAGCCTCTGTACAGAGGTCTGAGCTATATACAGGCAAAATATTATTATAATAGAAGCATTTTTCACAAAAGGAAAATATTTTGAAAATGGGTCATTCTATGTTCATTTTTTGTCAAAATAATGTACTTAAATATTCTTTTTATTGTAGTAATATTCTCAAAACAATTTTATGTACCTTTTCTAATCTGAGTGACACTAAATATCATAAATATTATCCATTTATACGCTTTTGCAAAATCACGGTTCCGAACGTAATCGGATACTTTAAGGGGAATTAGCATTGTTACAGCCGACACTAGATATCGCTGTCGAAATGCAATAGAAATTTTGTTCATCAGATTCAGGATCACTGTTGATATACACTTGCTGAATGTGCAGCTCATTCTTTGGACACAAAATTTGAATGATTCCCATGTTCGGTTCAAATGTCATTGTTTATGAAATTTTGTTACAACTCCTTCATGGTGAGTTGATTTTTTTTTCTGTCATAGAATGTATTTTAGGGTTTCAAAAATGAATAGAAAACAACCTTGATTTGAGAGAGAAAAACTTAAAATTTACCAAGTAAATTAAAAATTTTAAAGAAAAGGAATATATTTCTGTAAAAGAGATCTAAAAGAAAAATTAAATATTTCAAGCTTTCAATAAAAATTTATATATATTTGAACGTCAAAATATAACGAAATATTCATCGCTTATTTTAATTAACTCATTGTCGCTTTAATAAATCAGGCTTAAAAAAAATAAGTAAGACGCATGTTTTCTTTCTATAAGTAAAGATGAGTTAAAGATACACAAGCATTGAACGAACATTTTTAAATATGTTTTTTATGTCAGAAAACCAAGTCTATGAAGTGGGTAAATTATTCTCCAGATGTTTATAAGAAACAATCATAAACAGGTATTGGTAAATAGTATAGGCAACTGAATGATTATTATCAGTAGCTGTTTATTCCTCAACTAATGTGGAAGTTTTCGTAAATAAGAATAAATTAGAAATGCTTTTTAGAAATTTTCTGTCTACTTCTAATATTAGAATAATAAAAAAAAAGAGATCGAAGATGGAACTTTTCACGAGAAACTTACTTTTCATTCTGATTATTCAGTTCCTTTTGTCTGTTGCTCTAACCGCATTCTGGAAACGATTATGGAATCCTTGATTGAATTCTTTTTTATGACCAAGAACGCTGGGGAACGAATAAACAATGTTTCTAAATATATGGGATGCGATATGAGTGATCAAGAAGTGAACCAAAAAACATTATTCGATACAGCATTCGGTGAAGTATTAATATTCTGTTAAGTATCGAAGTATATTTCTAAGCGTCTCGAATAACTTTTCCTCTAAAAGTTTTTGTTTTTCTTTTGTTGGTTATTGTTATTTTTGCAGATTTTTTCTTGAACTTTCAGCTCTTAATTAATATTTCGTTCTATTCGTTTGACAAGAATAAGTCCGAACTTTCTTTGTAGGATTATTTTTTTGATTTATTCTAAGACTAATCAAAAGTTTATTAATATGATCTAAAAAGGGCTTATTTCACATTTTTTTTTGCTACCCAGAAAATCATTTATTTCTAAATGGAAAAAAGATTTTGAATGACATAGAGGCTACGCTCAATTTTATTCAAAAGAATGGGAAAAAAATAGTTTGTATTCTCCTATATTTTAAATTCTCCTCCATAAAGGATTTATTTCAAATGCATTTTTAATTGCAGTCATTTGAATGAAAACTTCATTTTGTCGATGAAATCATACCTCTGACGTGACCGAAAAATTTATAATAAATCTGTAATAAACTGTTTTTATACTGATTTGGTTCCACAAAAATGAAAATTACTTTCATGAGAAACCGTAGTTTATAACTGCTAATATCAAAAGTTAAGCAAAAAAACAACAACATTTTTTTGGAAAAAGTAAAGCTACTCTTTCAAATAAAGAAAGATCCGATACTTTAAAAACAAAACCTCTAGAATTTAATTATAAGCTATACGTATATACGTTAACAGCACTGAAGGAAATGTAAATGTAAACCTGTTAATAACGTAGAATGTCTGTAAAATAATTTTAAAAATTTAAATGATTTTTTTTTTTTTTTTTTTTTTTAAA